>OVBJ01002230.1:0-19536 GCA_900406535.1 Noccaea bulbosa
ATTTCAAGTCTGATGCCGAAGTTGCTACTGTCATTGGTCATGAGGTAACAAGAACCTTTGACGGTTTGATAGTTTTCATTTGAAACTGTACCATGTTCTTTCTGTGATGCCGCTTGCTATTGGAACCAAAGGAGAGGTTTTTTTCTGATTGTTTTGTTGTTCGGATTAGGTTGGTCATGCGGTGGCACGACATGTAGCTGAAGGAATAACAAAGAACTTATGGCTTGCTATTCTTCAGCTGGTGCTATATCAGTTTGTAATGCCAGATGTTGTGAATACCATGTCCGCTCTTTTCTTGAGGCTTCCCTTCTCCAGAAAGTACTTCTTCTTCCTCTCTTCCTATCTATCAACATCCTCTAGTCTCTTTTACCGTCATTTGTTTTGCTTTTAGTTCAATAAGCTCTTCCGTTTTGAAGGTATACTTGGTATAGTATAGCTTTTTGAGGGGATTTTGGGTTCATTTTTCATTGCAAAAGTTCATAGATTTTGATAATTTGTAAACTAATGCCATTAGAGGCTGTTGGTATATTTAGGCATGGTAGGAAAAATGAACAATAAAGGTATCTGAAACGAAGAAGAAAATGAAAGTTTGTGTGGAAGAAAAACAAGTGGTGATGGATTGTTGTGTGTTACATGACAGGATGGAGATAGAAGCAGACTACATCGGTTTGCTATTGCTTGCATCGGCGGGATACGACCCAAGAATAGCTCCCAAAGTGTATGAGAAGCTGGGAAAGCTTGGAGGAGACGTGGCGCTTGGGGAGTATCTATCGACGCATCCCTCGGGAAAGAAGAGATCACAGCTTTTGGCTCAAGCCAATGTAATGGAAGAAGCACTAATGATCTACAGAGAAGTCCAATCAGGTCGTCGTGGCATTGAAGGCTTTCTTTAGCCCCGGTTTTTTGTTTTTCTGTAAAATAGACTTGATCATAACAGGAAAATATCTACAGGTGAATTTCGCAACCATATTTTCGATAAAGTTTTGTTTTGGCCGCTTAAGAATCCAGCACCGGCTAATGTAATACAACATTCTTCTGGCACATCCTCCAAATCCTTGAGACTATCTGCTCGCTTCTGCAAACACCACATGGATATGGAGAAGCTTATTGGATGAACCAGAAATAACCGAGCCAAACTTGCCGTAATTTTATTACTCATCCCAAGAGATTGCTACATTTTTAATATCTTTGAAAATATCCAATCTCCATTGATATTCGTCTTCCTTCTTTTGGTGAATTATACCCAAGTTTCTTGTCCTTCTCTTGACTCAGCGTATAGATTTGGCTTCTGCAATTAGCTATTGTGCTCGTTTCGAAAGCTTCCAGCTTGAAGTTGCTTGTGTTTCCTTTCTCCTCTGCTTTTTAGTTTTTGTTTTGTGAGTTAATATTTGTCTTGAAATAAATAAAAAACAAACTTTCCAATTGTCTGCATCAAGATCTTGGTTCATCAACAGAGCTATGTCCTTATCCTCATGAGTAAACATCATCTAAAGCTTCTCTGTCAACAAAGTGTTTGGCACATGTTGAAGAAGACAAACAAATACTAGACAAAACAGAGAGTTCACAGTTTAACTTTTGAATAAGGTCATCAGATGATCATCAAGTGTTATTATAACAAATTAAGAGAACCGAAAGATTCAAGTAGAAGCCTACGTTACGTTTATGGATACATGATGTTCTGTAAGAAATCACTCTCTACTTTGTTATATAGACTGCTTACTCTTCTTCTGATCAATTTTTCCAATGACTAATCATAAACTTCGGAATCGAAATGGTTAAGATTCTAACACAATCGTATCTTTTAATTTGAAAAGAAGAACCTTTAAACTTCATCATAACGGAAACATAAGCAAAGCTCCCAAATAACGTTGAAAATCCAAGCGAGCGATAAAGCTCACAAGAAGTCACACTCGCAACCAAAACTACCTTAGACTCTTATGTTATAAACCTGGAATCCACAACATAGTCTACAAACGCATTAACTCTGCAATCAGCCTCAAACGCTTCATGTTATCCTCCAACACCTCGGACTTGAACAGTTTGGAGAGTGTTACTTTCGGGATTGAAGTAGAAAACGTAAAACACGGGTTTAGATGTAAACCTGTCCGACAAAACAATCTCACCTGTACTAGTTACCCCAACAACGAAAACATCGTAGACGAAGACTTCATTCTCCGGCAAAGTGTAGACATATTTCGACCATCTCTGTTTGTGGACATTCTCTAGAACACACATAGTCAACACAATGGCATCATCATCATCATAAGTCAATTCAATCCCACCTAATTTACCCTTATAGTTGATCAATTTAGTAGCGTGTGGCACACGAAAGCATTTTGCATCAACAAACTTGAATACCTCAGACCTAACATAAAAGCAAACTATATCGCAAGACATTTCAACGTCATTCTTCTCACCAAAGTAGTACAAAACTCCATCGATGCATATCCCTTCACTCACAGGCATATGTTGTAAGCTACATTTGATCTTCCTCCAACTCCTTTTTCCAGTTCCTAATGTCATAACTCTATGATCACCACCTTCAGAACAATATGGATAAGCCATGAACAATACTTTGAAGTGCTTCTCAATCGGACCATACCCTATAAAGCTATAGGAGTACTTTCTGTACCTACTCAGCTCCGGTAATCTCGTGTGCTCTCTGGTGATAGGGTTATATATCAGAGGCTGTTTGCCCTTCCTCCTATCAGTGGAGAAATAGATCAAACGAGAGGTAAGGCCACGAAAGACTGCCTTCAAGTCTTGAGAGATCTTCATGTGAAAATCAGCGGCTACAACAAGAGACTTCTCATGCTGTTTCTGATGAAGCTGAGGCTGCGGCGATGAGAAGATGAGAGCTTCATCGTTGGCTCGTTGGAGTACGAATAGGAGACGTTGGATCACATCCCTCCTTCCATCAAGAAAGCTCTCTCTTCCACCGGAATCGTTCTTAATCACGTCCACCCCTGTTAATCTTCTTTCATCTCTTAATTTTATAATTAATAAGTAAGACTATTAATTTGTCTGATCGAGTCTTTTGTTCTTTTCTTTTCTGTTATTGAAACAGATGAAATTGAGTCACACTTTTACGATACAATATTGTTTTGGCAATCTGATAATCCAGCTCCGGCTAATATAATGCTAATCTCCCGTGGCGATACCTATCTCCCTCGTGGCGACGGATACAACATTCTTCTCGCACATCCTCCACATGCTCCAGACTATTTCATCGCTTCTGCAAAGACCACGTGGCTATGGAGAAGCTTAATTGATGAACCAGAAATAACTAAGCCAAACTTGTCTTAATTTTTGACCCCATGTTATCTTTTTTTCCCCTTCAAAATAGACATGCACATTTTGGTTATATTGTTATTTTTTTTTGGGTGAATTTTTGGTTATATTGTTATTATACCTTTATGTCCTATGAGTTTAGAAAAAAAAAAGCTTTAGAACATAGCGATTAGTGCGGAATCGAAATGGTTAAGATTAAACACCATCTTTTTATTTTGAACATGTACGAAAGAGGTCTAAAAAGAAGAAACTTTAAACCTACTGTATATATCACTAACCCAAAAAAAAAAAAAAAAGAGGTTTATAAACACGCAACGTGGGATCAAACGTTGTACTGCTCCCAAGTAACGTGTAACACATCTAGGACATGTAATTGTAAATGATATCCAGAAATAAAATATGAAAATCCAACAGAGCTCACACGAAATATGATAATCAAACTAGTCACAATCGTCACAGCCAAAACACTAGCTTAGACTCTCTTCTATGTTATAAAATTGAGATCCTCTACAAAGTTGTTTAAATTTGTATATATAAAATCGAAATTAAACACTTATACGAACAAATATCAAATATTGACTATCGAATGCTATGAAATGAAGAGAGTTGGCCTCATAATTTGTTCGTTTTGTTATTTTCACAACTGTAAGAGACTCATATTATAAAAAAAAAAAAAAAAAAAAAAAAAAAAAAAACCCGGGATTAATCCTGAAAGTAAATCAAATCCTAATTAAGCTTATGTTTTTAAGTTTGGGATCATTTTGGAAACATTTAAAAACGTAGGGCACTATTTTTGCGCAACTTATATTAAACTGGGCTTTTCATCAATCAAGGCTTGGGCCTTTAGGGTTGTTGACTCGTTCTTTACTTTCTTCGTTTCCAAATCAAACCAAAGAGGAAAGACGAGAAAAAAAAAAACGGATTTGGACGAGCGAACAGAAGACGAACCCACTCTATTAGTACATTTTATTTCACTTTGTGCGAGAGAGTTTTCATTTCCCCGAGATCCAAATCTCTCTTGATTCCAAAGCATTTGTAACTCCGTGGATCTCCTCCTCTCGTAGGTTCGTCTCTCTGTTAAACTTTGACAAATGACTCAGATCTTGTTTCATCCCCTTTTGCCTTTTCTTTTTTGAAAATCTATACAATGTTCGATTTTCTCGGAAAGCTCTTTGATCGATCTCGTTCAATATTGATCCGATTGCGTTAGGAAACCGATTTTCGTGTTTGTGCAGCTAAGTGAGACTGCGAGATTCGATTGTTGCTCTTCAAATCTGGGGAATTAAAGCATAGAGATAGCATTTTTTGTTTTGAATTGTTTTCTTGATCCGAAGCTATGTTGTAAAGTGATGGTTATTGCTGGATCTGTGGATTTACATTTGTCAATGCGATGCATCATTTTATCCTTGGTTGGGCATTACCGAATTTTCATCTGCAGTTGTGATGTTAGCTCATAGATCATGGATTGGGTAACAGCGATCATGATTTTAGCTATTAAACAAATTTACAGAAACTTGCTTCGTTTATAGTATGGAAATTTAAGTAGAGAGATTATTGCTGAATAGTTGTGTTGATTCCTGTTAAACCTCATGTACAGTGATGAGAAAACTAATAAGATTCTTGTACTCGGTAATTCAAACTTGAAAGTAGAAACCGCAAGAAATATTGACATTTTATATATCTTGTTCGATACTATGTGATTAATTAGTTGTAACGATGTGAAAATCTGATTTGGGTTCCTATTCTCTCTATTCACTTTTTTTTGCAGCACCGGAAAAGATGGACAAATCTAGTACCTTGCTTGTACACTATGACAAAGGTACTCCAGCAGTTGCCAATGAGATTAAAGAAGCTCTCGAAGGAAATGACGTTGAAGCAAAAGTTGATGCCATGAAGAAGGCGATTATGCTTTTGCTGAATGGTGAAACAATTCCTCATCTTTTCATAACTATTATTAGATTCGTGTTGACTTCTGAGGACCACACAATCCAAAAGCTGCTGCTGCTGTACTTGGAGCTGATTGAGAAAACGGATTCTAAGGGGAAGGTGCTGCCTGAAATGATTTTGATTTGCCAGAATCTCAGGAATAACCTTCAGCATCCAAATGAGTACATTCGTGGAGTGACGCTGAGGTTTCTATGCCGGATGAAGGAGATTGAAATTGTGGAGCCTTTGACTCCGTCGGTGTTGCAAAACCTGGAGCATCGCCATCCATTCGTTCGCAGGAATGCAATTATGGCTATCATGTCCATATATAAGCTCCCCCACGGCGACCAACTCTTTGTGGATGCACCTGAAATGATCGAGAAAGTTCTATCAACAGAACAAGATCCGTCTGCCAAGAGAAATGCTTTTCTGATGCTCTTTACCTGTGCTGAAGAACGAGCAGTGAACTATCTTCTGAGCAATGTTGACAAGGTTTCGGACTGGAATGAATCACTTCAGATGGTGGTGCTGGAGTTGATTCGAAGTGTGTGCAAGACTAAACCAACAGAGAAGGGGAAATATATTAAGATTATTATTTCTCTGCTAAGTGCCACTTCTTCTGCGGTTATTTATGATTGTGCCGGGACGCTTGTTTCTCTCTCATCTGCCCCTACTGCTATTAGGGCTGCTGCCAACACGTACTGCCAACTTCTTCTTTCTCAGAGTGACAACAATGTGAAGCTTATTTTGCTCGATCGGTTGAATGAGCTTAAGTCATTGCACAGAGATATCATGGTTGAGTTGATAATAGATGTGCTCAGAGCCCTCTCAAGCCCTAACCTTGATATCCGCAGGAAGACACTTGACATTGCCCTTGAACTGATTACTCATCATAATATTAATGAGGTCGTTCAAATGTTGAAGAAAGAAGTTGTGAAGACACAGAGTGGAGAGCTTGAGAAGAATGGAGAGTACAGACAAATGCTTATCCAAGCAATCCATGCTTGTGCTGTTAAGTTCCCCGAAGTTGCAAGCACAGTGGTCCATCTTCTAATGGATTTCTTGGGAGATAGCAATGTGGCTTCAGCACTTGACGTGGTTGTTTTTGTTAGGGAGATAATAGAAACAAATCCCAAGTTACGAGTATCAATCATAACCAGGTTGTTGGACACGTTCTACCAGATCCGCGCGGGAAAGGTCTGCCCTTGTGCACTATGGATTATTGGTGAGTATTGCCTATCACTTTCGGAAGTTGAGAGTGGCATTTCAACCATTAAACAATGCCTTGGTGAATTACCATTTTACTCCGTTTCTGAGGAATCTGAGCCAACTGAGACATCAAAGAAAATTCAGCCGACCTCTTCTGCCATGGTGTCCTCCAGAAAACCAGTGATTCTTGCTGATGGAACTTATGCTACTCAAAGTGCAGCCTCTGAAACCACATTCTCCTCACCGACAGTTGTTCAAGGATCACTGACTTCTGGAAATTTGAGAGCACTGCTTCTGACTGGTGATTTTTTCCTCGGAGCAGTGGTTGCTTGCACATTGACTAAGCTTGTTCTTAGGTTGCAGGAGGTTCAGTCTTCTAAAACTGAAGTGAACAAGACTGTCACACAGGCTTTGCTGATCATGGTTTCTATGTTGCAACTTGGTCAGTCTCCTGCTTCTCCACACCCTATTGATAATGACTCATATGAGAGGATTGTGTTGTGCATCAAATTGCTTTGCCATATGAATGATGAGATGAAAAAGATTTGGCTGGAATCCTGCCGCCAGAGTTTTGTCAAGATGATTTCTGAGAAACAGCTTAGAGAGATGGAGGAACTTAAGGCAAAGACCCAAACAACTCATGCTCAACCTGATGATCTCATTGACTTCTTCCATCTAAAGAGCCGGAAGGTAAATATTACTGTCTAAACTACCCTTGGATCATTGATTTTTTTCTTTCATTTTCTCATTTTTAAAAATTGATGGTGGCTGGTTATAGTTATTTCTTTCGGTCAATAGATCAAATTATTGATGATAAGTTTCTTTCAGGGAATGAGTCAACTTGAGTTGGAAGACCAGGTACAAGATGACCTGAAGCGTGCAACTGGAGAATTCACCAAGGACGAGAACGATGCTAACAAACTCAACCGCATTCTTCAACTCACAGGATTCAGTGATCCAGTCTATGCTGAAGCATATGTGACAGTCCATCATTATGACATTGCACTCGAAGTTACCGTTATCAACCGTACAAAGGGAACCCTTCAGAATCTGTGCTTGGAGTTAGCAACAATGGGTGATCTCAAACTTGTTGAGCGTCCTCAGAACTATAGCCTGGCACCTCTAACAAGCATGCAGATAAAAGCAAACATCAAGGTCTCGTCTACGGAGACGGGAGTGATATTCGGGAACATCGTCTATGAGACATCAAATGTTATGGAGCGAAACGTCGTTGTTCTTAACGATATACACATTGATATTATGGACTATATCTCCCCTGCTGTATGCTCAGATGTTGCTTTCAGAACCATGTGGGCAGAGTTTGAATGGGAAAACAAGGTTATACACGGAAACCTTCTACACTTGTACCCTTTTGTTTTGGTTTGTTCGAGTTTGGCATAACCATCTCTGTTGTGGTCTTCATGTCAGGTTGCTGTAAACACGTCGATTCAAAACGAAAGAGAATTCCTCGATCACATTATCAAATCCACAAACATGAAGTGTCTCACTGCTCCGTAAGTTCAGAATCTGAATCTTTTTTCTTCCATTAGAAACTGAAACTCTTCTCTGTTCTTGCTAATTAAATGCTTTTCTATTTCCAGATCCGCACTACAAGGAGAATGCGGGTTCCTTGCAGCAAACTTATATGCAAAAAGTGTGTTTGGTGAGGATGCTCTTGTGAATGTGAGTATCGAGAAGCAAACCGATGGAGCACTGAGTGGCTACATAAGGATTAGGAGCAAGACGCAAGGGATTGCTTTAAGTCTTGGGGACAAAATCACACTCAAACAAAAGGGTGGTAGCTGAGGTTAGCTAATATGATTACTATATTTCATCTAAAAAAATACAAAATTTTCATCCTTTTGTTGAATCCTCACACTCCTTAACCGGTATAATTACCGGTACCATACCAATTGGTTCTTACAGGCTTGGAAACGGGTGTGCGCAAGGTAACAGGCTTAGACTACGGACGTATCTCTCTCGAGCAATTTTTTGTTGGTTGAATCTGTTTGCTATATGGATGGGAGAGAGGCGTTTAAGGATATGTAAAGAGTAATTTGTTATCATTCCTTAACCGGTAATAGATTCCGGTATGTGTCTTTTCTTTTTACAGTACTTGACGACGATTTTGTTTTGTTTGTACTGCTGCTTTTTCTTTCTATGATGTCGTCGTTTGTTGGAGAGATTAAACCGTTATTTTTCTTGAATTTTTTTATCGATGGTTCATAGTAGAGTCAAAGTTGCAATGGTTGTGTTCCATTTTAGAATCTCGTTCTTCCTTTATTTGGATAAAATCGTACAGATTAGCAAACACGTTATCAAAAGTATAAATTGCATGTTTTGGCCATTTTCATTACTTATCCGTCTCATGCAAATATATGCCTCATGGATATATCATATACCTTCTTCTAATTGATAGGGATTGCTTCATTCCTACCGGTTATGGATTCGAGTACAATATTCCGAATGAGAAGAATGGTTTATGGATGCAATATGGGTTTTAAGAGATGGTATTATAAATCAATAACAATTGATGCCAGAAATACCAAAACAATATGCTGAAAATCCTGAATTTTATAGAATATCAGTTTAAGTAGTTAGTTGGAACAACATGACTCATGCAACTAGTTTCGTCAGAATAAACAAAAAAAATATATTGGGAAAACCTTATCCTTACTTGACAATCTTACCTAACCTAACCAATATTATAGAATACTTATTTTCCCTCAAATAATGAAACGAAGACGGTCATTCACTTTTTTTTTTTTTTTTTTTTCNAAACGAAAAAAGCCCCAGAAACAAAGCCGAGGAAAGAAAAGTACATTTCCCGGAAACAAAGACGGTCATTCACAATACAGGATATTCTTCTAAGTACAGACAAGAAGGCATGATCAATAATGTCTAGTTAATTGAGAATATTATCAAACGAAATCTACAAATAGTCAAATTAATTACAGTTAATATATAGTGGAATTTATCATAAGACGAATTTTCCACCACTTATCGTAAATTAAAACTCCTCTACACTTGGAAAACAAAAAAAAAAATTGATTATTGACCATCATCATCTTGAAAGCTACTAGTTAAGCAAAAAACAGCTCTGAGTTGGAACCATAAAATCTCCATTATTATTATTCGTCAGCTTCGTCCTCTTCTCTTGCAGTCTACTAGTTGTTTCCTCATCACTACTGTCATCATCATTATCGTTATCAGAAGGGCTGTATTTGTGATCCTCTTCGTCAGATTCTTGCAATGCAAGTAAAGGCATGGAATTAGGGTTAGTCTTGGAGTAGATGCTGAAAGAGGATAACGATGATCTTCTCCTTAGCTTGTTAGCAATAAGTAATCTCCTCCTCTTGTTCACCGGACTCTCCACTTTCTCCAAATCCTTGGCGTTGCTCGCTTCCATTAAATTCCCAAATGATTTCGATTTCCCTATGTAATGGTTCGATAATCCTCGTCTGTACAAACCGGACATAACCATTAGAATTCACAGTAAACCAACTCTGACCATGTAGTAATAACGTTCACACTATTTTAAACTGTAAAATTGAGCTTACGCAACAAACAATATCAAGATCACAACACAGGTTGATAATCTAAGACGACGAAACTGAGGGAGATGTAAATAAATTATTAAACAGAGTAGGGAAGATTTACTTTTTTTGAGGTAGATAAAGCTAAAGGTTTTCTTTTTTTCTTTGTTTTTTGGCTTAAAATCGAATAAATTCCGCGAAAATATACGAACATTTTGATTCTCTCATAATTTTAAGGAAACGTACTTAATCGGGAGAGAATCTTCCAGAGAGGAACCGAACGAATCAAGCCATTTCCCTTGTGACGAAACTGCGCCTTCTTCTTCCTCCTCGTTCTCGCTGCTTTCTCCCGACACTCCAACCGACGAAGAACTCTCCGATATCTCCACCGCCGGAGACCTAACGCATCTCCTTAGCCCGATCCGGCTGCGCCCAGATTCCTCCGTCAGAAACAGAGCCTTATCCTGCGCCGAGCTACCAACTCCAAACGTCGAACCCGCCAGAAACTCCATTTTTGCCCGCGAGTTATCAGATTCGACCTCGAATCCTCCTGTTTATCCACCAACCGGGCTCAGCTGTCATCAATCGGCGTGGCGCGCAGGTTAAGAGCAAAATCCCAGTGAGAGAAAAAAAGCTCAGAGATTCCACCGATCGGAGAAAAAGATAAAAGAAGGATCAAGTTTCCGTATAAGAAAATTTTAAAAAGATGGTAGATTACGAATACGTATGACTGACAGTATTTTTGAGTCTCTCTGTGTATAAAAATAGTATCCGAGGGAAGGACGCTAACGGTGACTTTGACGTTTTTGACACGTTAATGATGACGTGGTGATAACTGATTGGTTGGGTATGTCGGACCTTACCCGGACGTTTCGGAGTTACTGTCTCCGTTAAATCCGATGCTGTCGATTTGTACCTAAAGTTCGGTGGTCGTTATAACATCGAATACTTCAACCTTATCCATTTCCAATTACTGTTTTTTCAGTTTATAAAAAGGGAAAAGCACAATGAATTTATGTCAGTGAAACCAGATAAGATTTTACCTAATTGATAATGTACTATTTTACTGATATATATCTACACGGATTTAACATAACATAATTAGCTTCTTACAATTAATTTTTATTGAATAATTTAATAATTTTATTGTATGTACTGAATAATTTTGAACTAAAACAGATAAAAAATTCAATAAATTTTCATGAAGTAAATTATTGTAAACAATCGGGAGAAAAAAAAAAACAATTATTGGAAACAAAAGTCAAAGATATAACACAAAGAATTACGATGGATCTACATCATTGGATTAAATCCACAAATATTTCTACTTTTGTATCATCAAATCAACCACAGAACCGCTTGATTTAGAAAGTTAAGGTCATCATCTTCTTCCACTTATCTCTCAAAAGAACAGGGTCGGTGGGAAACCAGAGGAATAGAAGAAGAAAAAATGGCTATTTTTCTCTCTTTCTCATCGGTTTTATTGCTTCTTGCTTTCGCTCCATTGTTCTTTCTCATGAGAAAGATCAAAGAAAACTCAAAATGGAAACTTCCTCCGGGTCCTTCAAGTCTACCAATCATCGGAAACTTGCACCAATTTGCAGGATTGCCTCACAGATGTTTTTATCATCTCTCCATCAAATACGGTCCCGTGGTACTTCTTCGTCTCGGTTTTGTTCCGATGGTTGTGATCTCCTCTAGCGAAGCAGCTGAAGAAGTTCTCAAATCTCATGACCTTGGATGCTGCAGCCGACCAAAAACGTTCGGCACGGGGAAGCTCTCTTACGGTTTTAAAGACATCAGCTTCTCGGAGTACGGTGAGTATTGGCGAGAAATGCGAAAGCTCGCTGTCATCGAGCTTTTCAGCCTAAAAAAGGTTCAATCTTTCAAGAACATCAGAGAGGAAGAGGTGGGGTTTATGGTGAAGAAAGTGTCGGAATCGGCTTTGAAACAATCTTCCGTAGATCTAAGCATAACGTTTTTCTCCCTGACCGCGAGCATCATTTGTAGAGTGGCCTTAGGACAGAACTTCAACGAGAGTGGTTTCGTGTTGGAAAAACATAGAATCGAAGAGCTTGTGAGTGAGGCATTGTTAGCTCTAGGTACTATCACTTGCTCTGATTTTTTCCCCGGTGGGCTGGGGAGATTCTTCGATTGGTTGTTTGGAGGACAAAAGAGGATAAACAAAGTGTTTGAAGAGTTTGACGCTTTTTATCAGAAAGTGATTGATGATCACTTAGGCGGAAAGAAAACGGTTGATTCTCCGGCGGATATCGTTGCACTCTTGTTGGATATGATGGCTAAGCAAGGAACGAAAGATTATTTCAAGCTCAGCATTGATAATATCAAAGCACTTCTCATGGTAATAAGCTCAATTCTTGCTTCATACTTTATATGCATAAGTTATAAGTTTATGTTTGTGTGTTGGTCAGGATATATTTCTGGCGGGAGTAGATACAGGGGCCATAACGATGATTTGGGCGATGACAGAGCTCGCTAGAAACCCTAGAGTGATGAAGAAGGCACAAGAAGAGATCAGAACCACCCTAGGGCACAAAAAGGAGAAGATCAATGAAGAGGACATAGACAAAGTTGAATACTTGAAGCTCATAATCAAGGAAACATTTAGATTACACCCACCACTTCCATTATTGCTGCCAAGAGAAACAATGTCTCACGTCAAGATCCAAGGCTACGATGTTCCTCCCAAAACACAAATCCATCTTAACGTTTGGACGATCGGACGTGACCCCAATCGCTGGACCGACCCTGAGAGTTTCATTCCTGAGCGGTTTACTGATAGTTGTGTAGATTTCAGGGGACAACACTTTGAGCTGTTACCGTTTGGATCTGGTAGGAGGATCTGTCCCGGGATGTCAATGGCGATTCCTACGGTGGAGTTAGGACTTTTGAACTTGCTTTACTTCTTCGATTGGAAGTTGCCTGAAGGGACGATGAGTGGAGAAGACATTGATATGGAGGAAGCTGGTAATCTCACCATTGTCAAGAAACTACCTCTTCAACTTGTGCCTGTTCAACGCCATTGATGAGCAGTCATTAAAGTGACGACCGCTGGTTAGTATGGATCGTTTCTTGTGTTCTTTATGGACAGAGGAGTACGATTCAAAAAGTCAAGTCTTTCTAAATATTCTTGCGTTATATAAGAGATAAATGTATGAACAATCAACAATGTAAATATGTAATACATGTGTCAAGAAATCGTGTATGCACAATGTAATTAAGATGCATCGTGCGCATCTCTTAGCAAAATTTGCAGTTTAGCCTATTATGAAGAACGTTTGTTGTTTCTCTGTTTTCGAATTTCCATTAAACTATAGTTAACAGTTAAGTATAGTCTTTTATTTGTTTTCTTTCGGTATAAAATTGTCCAAAATACTAGAGAAGTTAACAAGAACGAAGGAACCAAATTTAATTTATAAAGTTACTAAAAACGTCAGATTTTTTTTTTTTTGTCTTAAGAAAAGCATCAGATTTGGATAGTGTATTTGTTGATCACAATAATCCTTAAAGCTAATTTTTTAGTTACATTAACCAAATTGCTGAGTGTTTTTCATTTGGCTTCCCTCTTTTGGCTTAATCTCCGGGGAAAATTTGGTTATAATCCGTTTTGTTTCAAATAAAATACTCAGATGACCCAAAAAAAAAAAAAATCACCAAATTGCTGAGTTGTCAAACAGTCTTCACTCGTTCTCTATAATTATGTGAACAAAATTGAATTATGGCTCTAAAAAATCTCATAAATTCCTCTCTTTCTCTCCGTCGCTTGTTCTTACCGTCGACCAACTCTCATGGCTACCATTCTCAGCTTTGCTTCTCCCTCTTACTTCCCTTTTCCTGCTACGAAATACCCAAAACCCCCTCTCAGAATCCCTCTATTTACCCCCCTGCCACTATCATCATCTTCTTCTACTGGCCTTACTTCTTCCTTCCTGGTTAGAAATGAAGCTACTTTGTCTTCATCGTCGACGCCAGTCGAAGCCCTCACAGAAGAAGCCCTAGATTCTTCGGCTGTAGCCTCTTCTTCAAAGCTTGTACTTGTCGTCGGCGGCACTGGTGGTGTAGGTACGAACCACAATAACATCTACTTCTATGCTCATTTTCGGAATTGGGATTATTGAATTTCTCAAATTTCTCATTTTTCTCTTACACTTGGGTCTACTGAATGATGGTGAACTGTAATTAGCCGCCTCAATTGTTTGATGTGTGCAACAGGGCAACTAGTGGTAGCTTCATTGCTCAAGAGGAATATAAAGTCAAGGTTATTACTTCGTGATCTTGAGAAAGCTACCAAGTTATTCGGCAAACAGGATGAAGATTCGTTACAGGTTCGAATGCTATTTTCTACCTTTAGGATTTTACTTGCTTCTTTTCTCGATCTCATTACAAGTTTAAAACTTAAAACACTGTGTAAAGGTCGTCAAAGGGGATACTAGGAATGCAGAGGATCTTGATCCATCCATCTTTGAGGTTCGTTCGTCTTCTTCCATTTGTTCATCAAGTTTCTTCTTCTTTTTTTATGGTTTTCCTGATTACCGTTGTTGTTATGTTAGGGTGTGACACATGTGATTTGTTGCACTGGAACTACAGCTTTTCCTTCTAAGAGGTGGAGTGGAGAAAACACACCTGATAAAGTAGGTGAGAAAATCATTTCTTTCCAAGTAAGAACCAACCATCATTTCAATAGTGATGATGTGGAATTGACTGAAACAAAGGGTCTCTTACACGTCCTGATTGATTGTCCCCTGGGGGACTTATGTGCTCTTTTTTTTTTGTATTCAAAAAGATTGGGAAGGTGTGAAGAATCTCATTTCAGCATTGCCTTCATCGGTGAAGAGAGTTGTTCTGGTCTCATCAGTAGGTGTGACCAAGTCTAATGAGCTTCCTTGGAGGTGAGACCATAGTATCTCTGTTAACTCCGCAAAGTTGGATAAGCATGATTTTCAAAATTATTGCGAGTTTCCTTCATCTGATTGTCTCTACGTGTATGTGTTGTTTGACAGTATCATGAACCTTTTTGGGGTTCTCAAGTACAAGAAGATGGGGGAAGATTTTCTTAGGGACTCTGGTCTTCCCTTCACCATTATCAGGTCTGGAACAACATATGGTTACCAGATCATACTCCAAAATGCGAACAACATATGGTTTACTGATTTACTGTATTATGATGATATTTTGTCCAGGCCTGGTAGATTAACTGATGGACCATACACATCATATGATCTGAATACTTTGCTCAAAGCTACAGCCGGTGAACGGCGTGCAGTTGTTATTGGTCAAGGTAATTTCGAGATTCTTGGATGGTCTTGTTGCCTTAGAGAATTTGAGATTGCTTGCTTTACATAAGGGTTTCTTTAATAACAGGAGACAAACTTGTTGGAGAGGTAAGCAGGCTTGTGGTGGCTGAAGCTTGCATACAGGCACTTGATATTGAATTCACACAAGGCAAAGCTTATGAGATCAATTCAGTTAAGGTACGACAAGTCTGGTCTGGATGCTATCAAGAAACATGTCTTTAAGAGTGGTGTCCTAGAGAATCAGAGCTTTGGTTGATCTTTGAAATTGATTCGAAGATTGTTTGGTTTTATGATATGTTTGGGAAATGTGGTTTCAGGGGGATGGTCCAGGAAGCGATCAGCAGAAATGGCGAGAGTTGTTCAAAGTTGCAGAATCCAAATGATACAAGAGGACACTGAGAAAATGTGTACAGAGTTATTTGCGATACAAATATGGTTGAACTGTCTATACGCAATACTTTTCTTTTGGTCTTTTGGCTTCAATACTTCATCATCATTGTAGTTACTTCATATATAAATACTGATATTTTCTCATTTTGTTCATTTTTTATAGTCGATGAACACATCAATGTCAAAGCAATTAGTCCCTAAAGAGTCCAACCCAAAGAAAGAACAGAGAAACTGGTTTTCCTGCAATTTCCATTATTGCCTTCAAATTAATTAAAAGAAGTCACAGATGTAGTACAACCAACAGAGTACAAACACTAAGAACAAGAAAATTGCTGATTTTCTGGTTATCGCATTAAATAGAATAAATCTAACCCGCTTGGTCCCTAACATGAAACCTTAAGAGATTAAAATGAACTAACGGGACTTAACCAGTGACTAAAAAGCTATACCTGATTGACAGTATCTATATACGTATATAAAGAGTACATCTGCTTCTCCATTGAAGATAAACCTTTCCAGGAGATAGAAGAGCAGACACAATATGATCACATTTTAAGACAACAATCGAGGTGTGGACAGGAAGATGTTCTTCAATCAGAGAACCGCGGAAGTAGTACGCCTAAGGTCAACATCGTTCTTGAGTTTCTCACTCGGCGGTATCCCTTTGAAGCTTCCATACCTCATAGGTTTAGGTATGTAAAGAGAACTCAGTATCTTCTCCAAAGCTACCACAGTGTATCTCACATACTTGCTTGAGCTTGCGTCTTTCTCAACCAATGGCCCATAGTTTTGCATATAGCTTCTGTAAACCGGTACAATAGCCTGAACTATCTGCTGACAAACTCTATCCCTCAGATCTTTTTCCGGTAAGACCCATGTGGATTGCTTCTTATACATCTCATCAAACGCATCGTTGAAAGATTTCAATCTCTTCTTGACAAGATCACGAGCCGTGGCATGTCCACCAGAGAAGTGTATGAGACCTTCTCTGCTCAAATGGCTTGGGAGCTTACCCCAGCTGTCTCTCAGGAAGACAGTAGCGTAATACTCTTTGTACTGATCATGTTCTTTCAGCCACGAATCTCCTAAGTGATCTCCGATTCTCGTACCCTTTAGGTTCTTGTATAAATGCCAGTGATTGTTCATAGCGAAGAAATGAGCAAGCGTTTGATCCGGATACGCTTTCATCCATACATCCAGATTCTGCTCAATGGCTTTGATTATTCTTAGAACTTCAATCATAAGCTGATTATCTTGGAACCTTTCTGATCTCCAGCTCTTATGTATGAGCAGAACCTGAGTTAGTGTTGACTTGTACTTATCTCCTATAAGTTTATTGCAGTAATCAGTCACAAAACTGACTAATCTAGGAACACCACCATCGCTAGGAGGCGGGGTTTGCTTCTGAATCTCTACCTGAACCAGAAGCTCCCAGAAGATTTCCGCTGCACCATCGATAAGTTTTTTGATGAGATCTCTTGTGAAGTTTTGGATCTCAACACAAGCTGCTCCACCAAAGAGACGGTTGAAATCTGCTCTCAGTTTGTTCAATGATGTAAAGATGTCTAACAGCTTCAGAAGCTTGATTGGGTCTTTCTTGCTATCAGTCACAGTTTTCCCAAACTGAAGAAACGCGAGCATACCGGCCTGAGCAGCGATCTTGGAAAAGCAATCCATCCAAACATTCGAACCAACTCTCTCAAACACATCGTTGCAAAGCTTGAACTCTGCTTCGAACAGATGCTTTACCGCAAACTCTAAATGATTCCCCCACTGAGCTATATACCCTTCTATGCTCTGCACATCGTTGAACTCCGAAACCGAGATATCCAGATATTCTAAGTCAAGCGCTTGAAGACTAGCTCTAACATTCGAGCTCCTCACTTCAACGTATATCGAAATGCACTTGTCGAGCCTGTTATTAGCTCTGAGTCTCCCAAGAATGGCTTGCAGCTTATGGATTACAGTCACAGGCAGCTGAGACGGCGCAATGCAAGCTTGTTCGCCGAGCGATGATGGAGTCGCCATTGGAAGTGGAACACTGTTATCCTTCAACAGCCTCCGAAACTCGTTCTCCAGCTTGTCTAACGCAGCAGCTCTAAGCCCGCCGTCAAGACGAGCTTTCTCTTTCTCTCCTCCGCCATTTTCCTGAAATTCCCTAAGCCCTCTCAAAGACTTCTTCAGATTCGAAAGATACTTCTCATCAGCGACATTGTGATCTTCCAAATACTCAACTATATCTTCCAACCACTGGATAGCTAACCCACAATTCTCCCCCAGAAACTTCAATGCTTCCTCTAACCGCTTCAACACCGCTAAATAACCGGCGAGATCGTTCTTGGGATCTGATAACAAAGACTTCTCAAGCCCATGGACAGCATCAAACACCTTAAGCACTGCAGCTGCAGGACCAACAGCTCGGTTAATGTGACCACCGACCGCCACAAGAGCTTCTCTATCAGCTCGTATCGGCCTCACCGCAGCTTCAAGCGACGGCAATCTCTGCTCAATCTCATCAAACCTAGGACCAGTTTTACCCAAAGCTAAACCAATGGCTTTTGATTTCTCTAGACTCGATTTTAACGACTGTCTTGCAGCTATTAAGCTCTGAATCCCTCGATCCACCCCAACAGAATCCGCCATTGCTAAAATGCAATCAGAATAAAACCCTAGAAAACCCAGAAATCTCTCACTCCGCAAAAGCTATAAGCTTCCAAACGTTATTCCTACAAATAAAAATGAAGACTTTCAGAGTTAATCGATTCAGAATCAGATGCAAAACTGCTTTGCATCAACACTTTCCCTTTTAAAATCGTCTCCTTTATTTATCACTCTCTTCCTTTTATTTTCTCAGCCAACTTTCAGTAAATCAAACCAACTTAGCAACATAAACTCTCGAGGAGAAGTAAACAAACAAACCCCTATAAAAATTTCAACAACTACCAAAACAAACCCCTAGAAAAATTGGGAGAACCGAAACCAGAAAAGTTCCAGAAAAGAAGACACTTTTTAACTGAGACAACACAAACGAAAGAGATAAGGTCTTCTACTGTATTGAGCCACCGGCGCAGATTCGATCCGCCGGCGAACTGATAGTTTGGCGGAAGAATCGAAACGGTGTGAGTTTCGCCAGAGAGAGATACCCAAAACTTGAAAAAAAAAAAAAAAAAACACCGATTCACTCAGAACAAAAGGAAAAATAAATCAGAAAGGGAAAAAGATAAACTTTTTTGGGTTTTAGACAGTTTTTTTTTTTTTTTTCTCGCGATGCCCGACGGAAGCTGCCAAAGTGCATGACAGTCGAGCACAAGGTTTCACTTGCGACTTTGGTAAAAAAAAAACTTGCTAAATGACTCATAAATTAATCAAATGATAATTACATAACTTAAATAATTATTATTTCCGCTTTTTTCTGACAACAACATTATGCTTAATTTTGTGTTCTACTTTAGAAAATGTGTTCAGATATTAATTCGAATATTTTTTTTTTCCAGTGATATTCTGTATTTGGTTTCATATAGACTTCTGATGATCTGCTGTTAATAGGTAATTTACCATATTCAACTTTGTGGTAACGTATGAGTTAGGCCTACATAAAATCACTTGTAATTTAAATATTTAATACTATTAATGCACAAATTCGCAAGAAAATGTCTAAGATGTAGCAAAGGTTCCAAAAAAATCATGACATTGATCATGTGTAATCTCTTTACATTGTGGTAAGGTCTTTAAAAGCATATAATTTCCTATGTTGCATGGAAAGGAAACGGAAACGTGAAACGTGCATTTTGGAAAATTTAAGTTTGGAAACGTTTTGAAAACGTGTATATATAAATAAAATAATATATATATATCAAATATTATATAAC
>OVBJ01002231.1:0-19524 GCA_900406535.1 Noccaea bulbosa
TAGACATCTAAGTTGTTTAGCGAAGTCGTTAATACCGCGACAGCGGATTAGAGTACTTTTATGTTTGAGTTCGAAACTTGTGCTATATCTTTGTCCTGAATAGTCGTTCGGTTACTTTCCATGAGCTCCTGCGAAGTACCTCGGTCTAGTGCTTTTCCTTATTGAATTACATTCGTTGTTTACATCCCGTTTTTGTTACCTTTACAAACAATCAAACCAAATCCAATATTGTTTTAGCTCCATTTTAAGTCTTATAGTTCATAGTGCAACGCTGGTCCTCNACATACCAAGAACAATAACAGATGTAGTCCCATCCCCGACTTCTTGGTCCTGTGTGCGGCTCAACTCAATCATCGACTGCAATCAAAACAGAGAAAGAAACAAAACCATAGCTCCAGGGTGAGCAGTCTAGTTCACGCAGAATAGCATTGCCATCATTGGTAATAAAAATCCCTGAAAATAGCAACAAACAAAGAGTTTAGAGAATGGAAGAAGAAGAAGATGCAAAAGCAGAGAAATCTACCTCCACCAGCATCAAGAAGCATCTTTAACATAGAGCGAGGAGCCAGTGTGGTGTGGATGATGTCAGCCACAGCCTATGAAAATGGAACACAGAACTATGGTGAAACCATGATTCGTAGCAGAGAAAGCAGAGAGGATCGGCTGTGCGTGTGAATAAGAAAAGCCATCAGACATCAACAGAGATAGAATACAAGAGTTTGGAGCGATACAAGAGAGGATCGGCTGCGCGTGTGAGGATAGCACTAGACCACACAACCAATCCCCACATCTCATAGCCTCTCCCAACCCATCTCACATCCAGTGATATCTCGGCACACCATATCTGAGAGGTGTTGCGACGAGGAGGACCAACGACTTGGTCCCAGAAGACAAGAATATTCGGACCGAAGTTTATCAGTCTGGCCCCGGGAAGTAAGTCTTGAAGCTTTTCGCGGGTCTTGTAGGACTCCCACACTCTTGTAATCTCCCCACACAAGTGGACCACTCTCGAATCATGGAGCTGATACATGAGACGCTGCATATCCAAACCAAACACCACCCTCCAATCCAACCCCACTCCATCACACCTATCCAACTCCCCTGGCTCACACCAATATATATACCCGTCCTTACCGCAACTGTATAACAAGTTACCTGTCACACACCAATCCCTTTTGATCTTGAACTTCTCAGACCAATCCTTTTTGCCTCTTCCCCATTGACACTGACTCGGGGAGTAGAAGAAGCTTTTGTTCCCTGCATCTACCACGTAAACCTTGTCATCTATCAACACACTGTCGCGGATCAAATCCATTCGAGGTAGTGTATCCGGATCCGGATCCGCATCCGTATCCTCCTCCAGGATTGGTTTTGGCAGGTCAGCCCAAGTTTGCGTATTTGGGTCAAACACCTCTCCCCAGTCGGAGGAATTCTTGTCATCCTCGCAGCCTCCCAATACATAAATTTTTCCATCCCAGCAATCCAAGAGCAACACACCCGACGTGGGCTTGCCGTCGACCAATCCACCCACTACGTAGATCCCACAATCCAACGGTGGATCCTTCCGGAGGCTGAGAGGGAGGCGACGGGATCGCATGAGCCTGCCTCACAGTCTTCCCCGTGGCAGCGACTAAAGTCGGCCGGAGAACGAACCAGCGTGGGCGTGGGTCGGGAGGCATGCGTACGCATATGTAGGCGTACTTCTCGGCGCAACCCATCAACGATCGCGTCTTTTTGAACTCCGCCGAAGCCACCAGAGACCGGCAGCTCTTGGAGACCAGAGACAAGGCCGCCTGGTCCAATCTCGATAGGCGTGCCAAACAACTTATAACCACCACATCAGGTAACGAATCTAGCAACCCATACGACGACGGCAGAGATGCATCCTCCTTCCTCCTCTTATTATGCTCTGCCCTTTCATTGCACACCCTCAACAGATCCAGGTCTCTACATCCACCACCATGATGGGACTGATCCATCATCTTTCGAGGGACTCGATTCTTCTTCTTTGAGCATCTCCAACAATGAGAGTTTCTCATCCTTAAAACTAATATAATTTACTGACCAGAGGATTCAGAGAGCAATCAGCTCTCATTCTCATCTTATAGGATTTGTCTTTGTCACCTAATTATAGTTTCCTTTTTTAAACTTGTGTTTTCCTTTCCTTTTGAGATTCGGTGGTTTCGAATATTTCTTTCTTTTTTTCCTTTTTTTTTTTTTTTTTTTTTGTTTTNTTTTTTTTTTGGTATGAGCTATCGTATAAAACTTCTGTTAACGGGAATGGTTTAATGCTCCTTTTGCTGATCGTGCTAACGCCAGTCTTACGAATGAAAAGGAGTCTGTTGATCTGCAGCTATATTTATTTCATCTTCTTACAAAATTCTGAATGCAATGTTGTTTTAGTGTTAACGCACTTCTAGAGAAATTCCTTCCTGGAAAGACACAGGTCATACCCAAGTGTGACATGTCGGCGTGGCAGAAAGTGTGTTACAAACAATCACAAATCACTTTGGAGCGATAAATATTGACTAGGAAAGTGATGACATTTACCTGACTTTTCTCCTTTGAAGCACTGTTTGGAGCGATTAGAACCTATCATCATATCCAAAAACAAACGATCACAAATCAGCAGTATACTCACACACAAAACAAAAAAAAAAAAAAAAAAAAAAGAATNCGAAAACCAGAATTAGAAATTTTCGCAATTTCCCATATTTTCGCGATCTCTCTAACAGTTATTGCTAGATATAAATTTTAACTCTTCACGTCTTCTTTAACCGTGCCCACATTTTGAAAAATGTAACTTCTCCTTTTTTCTTATTTATTTTGCCTTAAGTTTTTAGATTATATAATTTTTCGATATTTCAAAAATTTATCAAGTCTTTGCAAAACTTTTAGGCATTTTTAGGTTGTTCGATTGTGAATTTCTTTTTTTCGAAAACTCTTTCTTCTTTCCATCTCCTTTCCACTGGAAACTATTCTAAGTATTTAGGTTTGAAACCACACCAACCACTGGGTTTCTTATTTGAATTGTTGAGAAAAAAAGATCAAAACATGTGATAGATATCACTCAATAGAGGAAGAAACAAAAGGAAAACATGAAAATTAGCATATAATTAACTAGACCAAAACTAAAGGTGAAGCCATTTGAGTCATCATCATCATGCTTTGTATCAGTATCTTCAGAATAGCTTCCTTCTGGTGTGTTGGTGGTGAGAACCACAACGATCCAGTCATCTTCTTGACCAATACCCATTCCTATAAACTTGGAATCGTTCAAACTCGCCGAGTACTGTGACTTGGTGAAGTTCGTGAGGACGAGGCTTGAGTCTAAGCGAGGAACACATGCGGGCATAATCATGCCGTCTCTTGTGTCGGAGACGTTTAATTTGCATTTGGCTAGAATCTGAGGGTAATTTGCGAACTGTGGCTCGGTTCCAGGTACTGTGGCTGAGCCAGTGTCGTTGGTGCAAGGCTTGTTCTTGAATTGGTCTGCGATTCCGTCGGCTAGACACTCTGCGTTTTTGTTCTTGTTTAAGGTTGTCAGATTCTGCGATGTTCTGTAGCTGTTGATGCCTGTGAAAAGAACGTCCTCTTCATCTGCAAATTAAAATCCATATAATCATATTCACAATCTTAAACTAAAGTAATGTTCTGTTCCTTTTTTGTTATCAAGAAAAGTAAATATATCAAAATACTTGAGAAATTAATATTATTAGTTGTTTAGTGATTGAGATCTAAGGAAGAACTTTGAAATGAAGTGAACAAACAGATCCTAAGTGATTTCAGACCAGATCTAAAGATCCAAAGTAAACACATGAATCTATCAAGACTCAAGAGAGAGAATGACAAGAACAGAGATTTACTTGAACAAGAAAATAATACGAGAGAGAGAGAGAGAGAGAGGAAGTTACCGGTTTCACTGAGCACAGGGCGGTTGAGGAAGACAAGGATGACGGAGAGAAGGAGAAGAAGTGGAAGCTTGTTAATCGCCATTGAAACTGCTGATTCGAGAACTCTCTGATGATATTTTTTTTCTTCTTCTTTTAATGGAAATGGCTCCCTTTATTTATTGATGATGATGAAAGAGAGTGAGAGAAATTGGTAACTTAGCTTTTACTCTTCGAGGGAGAGAGTTGTTTTGATTCTGTTGTGCTTTTCTTGTCCGCTCCATTTTTGATTTTGACGTTGCGCCGACCATTTAAGGCCTTTTTTTATAAGTTTTAACTAATTCGCTGAGGTATCATCATATTCATATACTGCATTCTCTCATTATTATATCGAACCATTGGATTAATCTCAACCTTGATAGATTCAGCTCTAGATAGAAAACGTAAATAGATTACTAGAAATGCGAGGAAACCAAATTCAGTGTGAGAAAACCACGACTTCGCAGCACTTAAAAAACCAACTTGCGAAACGCAAAGTTGAAAATCTGAAACTGAGCAAGTTCTTGAAAAATGCTTAATTGATCTGTTGTTATTACAAAAACATCTACTGTAAGTGCCAAGAGAAGCCACTTACTCCATAACAGCGACCCCACCTACAGCTTTGATCTTTGCTATGATTCCATCAGCTTCTTCCTTGGTTACTCCTTGTTTCAGCACCACAGGGGCTTTCTCCACAAGATCTTTCGCTTCCTTGAGACCTAAATCCGTGAACGCTCTCACTTCTTTGATCACTTTGATCTTCGAAACCGCATCAAACTTCTCCAACTTGACATCGAAAGCCGTCTTCTCCTTCTTCTCCTCTACTATTCCAGCTCCACCATCTTGTTTCGCTCCGATACTCATACCGTCCGTCGAAATCATCTCCTGTTTCGGAAGCCTCAGGTGATCGTTGAGCGCAGGGCCGATTTGTTTCCGCTCTTCCGGAGATAATGCAGCTATACGCTCAGCTAGCTCCACGATTTTGCTTGAAGGCTGTGGTCTTGGACCATACGGGTCGTAAACCGGCGGGTATTTGTATTTCTTGGGTTTAGTTGAATCTTGCTGCAAGAAACGCACTTGCACAGACCGGTTTACTCTGGGTTGACATTGGCGAGAGCAAACGTTTCTGACAAGGGAAATAAGCTTCATGACTTGTATAATACTCTGCTACCATACACACAAGCATCAACCAAAGATCATCTCAAAGTGACCAAAAGTCTCCAAATCTTCACAGGACAGTAAACAGTAAAACCACTCCCTGTGTTACAGAAAAGAGAATAGTTTTAGCTGTTGTTGCTGTTCAAAGCAAAGAGATCCAAATCATAGATTGAGTATGAGACTGATTATGTTTACATGATGACCAAGATATGCGTGGAGATTTGGACTACTAACAGAAATTATCTGATCTGATGAAAATTAGTGCTTAACTACACAATAATTTCAACAACACATATGTACTGTATCATCAGATTAGGCTCGACGGTTGATTTGCAGATCAAATCCATATATCATTAGTCACAAGATCAATGGGGCAAAATGAAGAATACAAAAAGCAAGAAGAGATTCATGAGATCGATTTCCGCGCACTATAATTAACCGCAAAATTAATTTGATTTTAAAAAGTATTATCAGATTCGATAGTTCAGATGTAAAATCTCTGATGCTTAGTGATCCATTCTGGTTACAGAGAAACAAACACCACAGATCAAAAGCTAGCAAATTCGTGAGTTAACACACACAGTTCCAAAATCAAACAATTGGATCCATGACTCACAGAATTTTGATGTGAAAATGAGAGTATTCGAAACGGGAAGAAGAAGAGAAAGACGGAAATGGCTTACCTCCGGCTAGCTTCGTCGGGGTCGGAGTTGATGATGCAGTGAGAGAAAGAGAGAGGAGAGAGGGATACACGAGAGGGTTTAGGGTGAACAATTCCAATCTTTGGGCCTGGTAAATTACATTTCATTATATGGGCTAAGCCCATTAACATCTCAACAGCAAATTTTCCCTACGTGTGCAAAATTAATTATGAAAAACAATATACTACACCCCCAAATCCAATTCATGATAATATTTTAGATTAGCAATTTACTTCAAAATTCAAACTATAATTACCTTTTTGTCATTAGGATGTAGTTCTAAATTTTTTGACTTACATTTGCAGTAAAACGGTAAGAAACAAATAAATTTAACTGAAACTGAAAACATAGAAATAACAAACAATGGCCACATAATTCTTTACATCTTCAACTTGGTATTGAGATTTTGCTGATCCAAAATACTCGAATACCAAAATTATATTCACGACCATAAGCTTAACCATTGCTGTAAGGTGCAAATTTTGTTCAAAAATTTGCTAGGCTTTAATTCAGTGTTCGGTTTAGACCTAGTGCCTAAAGAAAAAGTCCGAGATTAAATGGATATAATCAGGGATTAGTTTTGAATTGTTTTTAGTCTCCTAGTGAGTTTTATTTCTCCACCTCCGCCGTCTTCCCTCTTCATGCTACCATGGTCACATGCTATTTGGAGAGCCGAATGTAGGGGAGGAAACCAATAAATTGGAATTTGTCAGCGAAAACGAGTTTGCCACAAAATGTGATGAATTAGGTTCTCAAATTGCAACAATCAGGTCTGAGGTGGAGAATCTCAAGGGCTGAAATCTTGTTTGGTGAGCTGTTATAGGAGAGGATAGGAAGTTGTTTTATGTAATAAAACCGCTTTAAGACTATATGTGGAGAATTTACTGCAGAAATTGCGATAATCTGTCGTGATTTGGAGAAACTTAGATTGGTTTACAATTGCAATTTACAAACAATTTCAGAAATAAAATAAATCGAGCTCATTGAATCATGCAATTAAGATTGGTTTAGGCCTTCAAGATCAATATTCGTTTCTAGATTTACATTTGTAGAGACACAGCAAGAAACAAATAATTTTTATTGAAATTGAAATGAAAACATGGAAGAAATTACAAACAAAACAAAAAAAAGTTATTATTTCGTGTGATCCTTTGGACATGTTCGGGATCAAACATTATTTTCAGTTGCAACTTGGGAAACAACAGACGCAAGAAGTTTTTAAAACACTTGTTAGATCTGTTCTAAAATGACTTCTGCACCCGACACCTTGAAGTCAGACGGTGCTTCTTCGACGTTCACCGCCTTTACCTTACCGTCTTCTACATAAGCCGACCATCTGCACATCAACAACACACAGCCAACCCAATGTGTAAGATCAACAGTTCAGGGAAATGAATTTTGTACAAATGGGCTTTGCAGTGGTTTTACCTCTCAGACCGAGGCCCGAGCAATGCAGCAGAGAGATCCTTGTCTAGCCCTAAGCTTTTATGGAATTTCCCATCAAAATCTCCATAAAACTCAATCTGATATATCAACAAGTTTCAAGAGCATCACATTAAAGTCAACGTGCATAATGACAAAGACATGCAGGGAAAGTAACAAAGAGCATGCCTCTACCATGGAATATATATAACCTTAACATGAAAAACCTTCTAATCACAGAATCAAATATTTTGTCTCTGTGGATGTTAATGTAAGCTTGACATCATAAACAATGTGAGAGAACAAAACAGAGTTAACAGAGTCCTATCTATACATGCTAAAAGGAGTTAAAAGTTTCCAAAATCGATCCATCTTCACCATTCAAAACCTTACACAACCAAATCAGCTATGTAATGATGCAAAATCAAATTCTCAGATGGTAAGATGAATCAAGGAACTTACAGCATCTTTGGCACCAATCTTCTCTGCCCAACCATTTATAGTATATGGATCATTGACAGAGACACAGATGACGGAATCAATGCCCTTAGCCTTGAATTTATCAATATGGCTCTTGTAGCTAGGCACATGCTGCTGTGAACAAACTCCCGTGTAAGCCCCCTAAACACAGAGAACGAATCAACCGGTTTAACATCAGATCTCAGACACCTGATCAATACATAAGAACGATCGGAAACATAGTAATCTTCTTCTTACAGGGAGTCCAAAGATGACGACTTTCTTCCCCTGCAACCAATACCCCACAGCGTCATGTCAGAAATTGAAATTCCCCATCGAATCGAAATTCCAGAAAGAACCAAAAAACAAAAAGAGAAGAGATTTGACCTTGAAGATATCTGTCAATGGTGTGGTGGAGAATTTGGAGGAAACGCCTTCGTCCCAGCTGCGAGCTTTCTGGAGGGAAACGTCGGGCGCCGCCGAGGTTATGTCCGTGCCTTCCGAGAGCTTTGAGAAAGCCCTCGAGAACACTCCGATCCGGCCACCATTTGCGGCCGATCTCAGAGCCGGTGAGTTTCTTAGCTTGAGAATAGACATCGCCATCGCTGCAAAATGAGACCGAGTTGTTCGATTACTCTCTAGAGTCTAGAGTGTGTCTTGATTCTTGAACAACATTTTTCTCAAACCCCTTTCTGAACAAACATCTTTCCGTTTCGTAACAATAGACTCAAACAGCACGCTGTTTAGAGGCTTTCGGAACAGCACACACTTTATCGTCTGATTACCCCCACTCAAAAACTCTCAAATTCGGTTTTTAACGGTTAATTCATCCTTGACTTGTGTCGAAAACATCAAATTGTGAAACACATTCACTTCTTGATCAAGTATGAAAAGAGTGTGGTTGATACATTCAGATGAATTGTTTAAATTATCTACAAATGAAAAACGGAGCTTGTTTTGACTTCTGAGACAGTCACGAATCCACAAAACGATCAGCAGCTTCGATCATCTGTATTGGATAATCGAATGGCCACGCGTGGTATCACCTCTTATAGCTCTCTGAAATTACAAAAGAGAAGCAAGCAACATTAGAATAGCAAAACAGAGTAACGGATAAAGCAGTGAAACCAAGAAGAAATACTATTTCGAACAGGTTGATTGCCGTATTAGGCACTTACTATTTGGTTTTGGTTTTGCTCCACTTTGCTATGGCATTATACCAATCCCATTGGAAAAAGAGAGCGACTAATCTTATAGGCCCTGCGGTTATCACTTCAACAAAAGCAAGCCAAAATGATCTCTGAGGTGACATGCCGGTTGTAGCCAGAGACAGTAAAAAACCCTCAAAGTTGCATGGGACTGTGAACTTTCCTGCTTTGATCCCATCCATAGCTTTTCTGGCTACCTCTTCTGTTTCCATTGAACCAGACGACGCAGCTATTATGGCAGTGACCTCAGGCCTGCTCTTCTGTTCTGAGAGAGCAAAACAAGGAAAATCAAATAAACTCTTATCATCATCATCTTCAACTTAATAATATGAAATGAATCAAGGAAATCAGAACATCAGTCAGTAGTGCTTAAACTTCATTCTCAGAGAGAGACCATAGAACGCTACAGACGTAAATTTATATATTGAGGAGAGAAAAATAAGTGTTCTATGAAATTGTCAGGTGCTATTGGAAGATAAAATACATCCCTTTATGCATCCCTTACTCTCTTCTAAACAGTATCACGTAAGCCAATTACGCAGAAACTTCATATTGATACTATCACTTAGTACGTAACTCATCACTCTTATCTGTTTCTCGTAGCCGGCAATCTCACAATAAAGAAGAAAATGATGCACTAAGTGTTTGATAGAGTATATACAATCATTCAATCCGGAAAAGGACACAGGTTTGATCTAATAATAACAACCATAATAGTTTTATATTTTCATATCTGCCAACCATACACTACAGCCTTATGTAGTTTGTCTCCAACTCTTATTATTAGATAAAATCTGTGTCAAATCTGTGTTATCCACTTAGCTACTTTCATGTGGTAATGTAAAATCTGTGTTATCCACTTAGCTACTTTCATGTGGTAATGTATACTGAAAAAAAGATTTTTAAGCTTCTGAGTATTGTTTATACCTTCCTCAAAACCGGGTGTATTAGTGTCTGGAGGAAAAATAAGAGTGACATGAATATCATCAGCAATAACTTCTTGTTGCAGTGATTGTGCTAAACCCTGAAGCCCAAACTTGCTTGCTGAATATGCGGCATAGCCATAGATCCCCACCTGAAAATTTACAAAATATACATCTTCAAGAGATCCACAAAGCTAATTCAACGACTTGATTTAGTAAAATCAATATTTTTGAAGAAAAACTGAAAATTGTGAATGTCTATTGTTCTGAGCTTGCAATCAACTACAATCTCCTATATTCCTATGAATCGGAGGTGGGAATATTTGGAGAGACGAACCTGACCGGCTTGAGAGGATACGAGAGAGATGGAGGCAGGTCCACGACCTTTCCTTGCTTTCATGGCGGGCAAAGCGGCCTTAATCACGTTGAAGCTCCCCACGAGATTGACGTCAATCGTGAACTTGACATCCTCCGGACTATGCTTCTCCAGCTCCCTCGCGGTAAAAACACCTTGATTGACGATCAACACATCGACTGGCCCTGATTCGTCAATCGCCTTCGACACGGCGTCGTAATCGCGAACGTCGGCGGAAAATGTGGCGACTTCGACTCCGGTGGCGAGCTTGATGGATTGCTTAGCCTCCTCGAGCTTACCGGCGGATCGGGCGAGGATGGATACGCGAGCGCCTTCGGAGGCGGCGCGTTGGGCGAGAGCAAGACCGATGCCGCTGGATCCGCCGGTGATGAAGACGTGACGGGACTTGATGGGGATTCTGATGGGACGAGGGCGTACAATTAGGGCTAAGACAGCGAGAAGCGAGAGTGGGACAATGGGAATGAGGAAGAGAAGGAAGTAAGGAGAAATTGCCGCCATTGAGAGACTTTGGATCTCGTGACGAGCTCGGCGATGTGAAACTTCCGTGATCAATGGAGGAGAAACAGAACAAAACAGATTTGAGAAAACCAACGAACCAAAAACTCGGTTAAGTAATTCTATCTTAACCGGCCGTTTGAATTTCTGGCTGTAATTATTTTGTTATTTTAATTATTTAATGTACCATTTCCTTTTTTTCTTTTTCTTTTTTTGCTAAAATTGATGATACATTTGTTGTTATATGTCACTAGCGTCTAACCACGATGTAGGACATGTGTTAAACTTACTATTATGATCCCTCTATGCTTGGATACTAAATCTGAGTCAATATCAGAAAAATTATATTGCCCACTAATGCTTGAATTAGGATGTAAGTAAGTAAATACCAACTGATTTTGAAAATATATTACTTTATAATAAGGTTGTAATAGTTGAATAAAAATCACTTATATATGATTTTTACCAAATCAAGTCTAATACTGTATTACAACATTTTATCAGACACAAAATGACAATTGTTTGAATTTATATTATATCATACACATTCTATAAAAGAGATAAATAAAACTATATATTTATCCTTCTCTGAAACCGATTCCACAAGAGATAGTGATACGTGTCTACGTGTGTTAGAGTTAGAGTGAATTAAAGGTTGAGTCCCATACTCTGCAACATGTAAGAAACAGATTTTGAGTTAATTCTTTCACATATATGATGAGTCTTATTTGACATTTACAACTACTTTTAGAAATATACAGCTAGTTGACAGAAAATATACAGCTCTGCTCCATGTAAATGTCTAAATTGTGATTTTTTCCTTTTGAAAAATATTATATCAAAGAATATACAGTTAAATTCCATGTCTGTTTAATAACAAATAAATTAAATCTACTATAATAATAAAATGGAAAAAAAAAAAGAGTGATGGGCATGTAGGCATGTGGGTGTGAGTCTGTGACAGTCGTTTTCCTCTTTAGATCTGACTTTTGTCTATTCAAAACACAATGTTGCCAACATAACTGTAAGTAACTGTGAGGTCCCAAAGAGATTGATTGGTTCTAGACCTGACATGGAAGATTTTCCGATCTCACATGAGACTTGTCCTGATCCAGATTAATTTTTCCATTGATATCATTTAGAACTAGTTTGATCATGATGGGGTTTATTTTTCACTTAATTTGAAATAACTAGAAGAAGTTGCATAAATCACACCAAATCCCTTTAGATTGATGGTCCATCTTCATTCTTATTATTTGCTGATTTTACAAACATAATATCGATAATCAATTATATATAATATGAGTTACGACACAAATACATGTCTTTGAATCTCGATTGAGACTAAGTGAAGAGAGATGCTGCATCTCTGTAGGTCCTTCTTGGGTTAGTAGAAGTATGGTGTAGGGAGATGCTTTCTTGGCTGTTGTTGAGAGTTGAGTTATTGTCATGAACATGTTGAGGAAACTGTTGCTTGGGGGTAAAGGAACCGAATCTCCCTTGCTTCTTGTGATGAGGATGATTGTGCTGTTTCCTTCTTGGCTGAGAACATCTTGGGATGAACACTCCTGTTCCTTTGCTTTCTCTAACTTGGTTGTAGTTCTGCTCATGGTACATCATATATGGTGTCGCTGATGTTTGGTAGCTTTCTTTGAACAAACCCTGTTTTTGATTTCAAAGATCAACATCACAGATATTCATTAATCAGTCACGAGAGAGAGCGAGGGGTTAACTTGGACAAACCTGGAAAGAGACAGAGGAGGAAAGTGAGATAGGGTTTTGTTCATCTTCATCTGTGATTAAGAGATTAATTTGCCTGCTTATGTCTGCAAAGAAGACATCATCATCAAGCTCAAGGTCCATAGCCATTTCTAGGGCCATATTCCTACCTTTCAAGCAGTCTCTCAATTAGCCTTTTCTTGTCTGTAGAAAGAAGTGTTATTTAAAAAAAAAAATTTGTTCAAGTGGAGTTGTGAGGGGGAATGTTCAAAGGCTGGCATAAATAGGCAAGAGACTGGGTTTTAAAGAGAGAGAGGGTAGAGAGAAGTGCATGTGGGAGAGTGGGGCCAAAGTTATAAAGATAGAAAAAATATATAATGCAATCTAATCTGGCAAAAGTAAGTCCCCGCACACAAATGGATCATGAAGGAAGGTTTGTGCTTGCAATGTTGTAATATCTACTACTTGCAAATCGTAAAGATATTAAATGAAAAGCTCACAACAAGAACAAAACACCCGTATATCTCTCAATTTCTATTTTTTTTCCATTAGACATGATTATATTATCATATCTCATCCACAAAACCCATCACTTTGGTATCTAAATCAAATTTCCTTTTCTTGTATGGCTCAAAAAGTTCATAGTTCCAATTTTCTCCTCTTAAGATGAAACTCCTAACTGCCTTATCCAATATATATAATTTTCTTGGTCAATATACCTTCAGATACAAAAAGTATATAAATTATATGGTTGTCAATAATAGTCAAATACATTTATAATATGACTCATTTATGATTTTTCACTAAATTATTTGTACAAATATAAGGTAATGCTCTATTATTATTTTTTAAAGAAAGCAAAGAGAGATAAAGAACAGGTTTACCTTGTTTCATTCATTTTAGAAAAACATTATTATTTATGACTAAATTATGTATATTTATTTGGACACATTTAATCAGAAAACAAAAACAAAAAGTCTTATAGAAACGAGTAAAATTGAAAAGTATTTGTGTACGTTTGATGTTAGAAAACGCCAATTTACTTAACAGTTCCAATAATACTCCAGAGAAATGGAATTCATTAATTTGAAATAGTTCAAGAAACAAAATCTAGAAATCATATATACTCGAGATTTCATCTTTATCCTTTATATCCTTTTACACACAAAAAGAAAGAAAAAAAAAAATACATATATATATATATATATATATATATATATACTTGAGATTGCATACATAGTACTGAATTTCAAACTTTACCAAAGAAAAAAGAAAAAGAAAAAACAATATGCATTTTTGCAGCCATTTGCGTTTCCAGCCATAATAAAACGCGTGCACATGTCCACGATGGGTGACCTATGCATATACCAAGCTATATGGAACCGTGGGGTCACATCTGATATATGTTTTAACTATTTATCGACATATAACATGTTAGGAGAATAAAAATTGGAACCTTTATTTAGCTTTTGAAGGAAGTATACGTTGATTGTTCGTTGTTAGCGCCGTGAAAGAAATATGTTCAAACCTCTTTTCAACGAATATGATGGACCTCGACGTGTCGATTGTCGAACTGTTAATTTGTATAACTTGTCCATCTATCTAATACTCATAATTTTAATGAGTATAAGAACACATCCTTACAGAATAGACTGTCTAATAATATGGGTGGCTTTGAATAAACAGTGAATTGATTTAATATGCATGGCTGGTCATGTATATAAGTTAGTAGATTCACCGGTGAGTCGCATTTGAAGTGTAACAATTTAGGAAATGGACATAAGGAATATGGATTTCTTGGAGATAGGGGGAAAGAAGAAAACAAAGAAGAATCTATCTCTTTGATTTGATTTGGTTGGAGTTTTGTAGATACTCTTATAATTTTATGGAAGTGGGGTCACACACCGGTCAAGTTGGTTACTTTGAACTACGACTCCAATCAAAATTTCATTAGTCCTTCTCCATCTTTGTACAGTGTATATATTACTCGATAAGATGTTTTAAAAAAGAATCAAATAGTTATCTTCTATAGTTGGAAATTTTAAAATCTAGACTCATCATTCGATTTACGCCATGTACAAAAAAAACGTTAGTGTACTTTTGTATTTGTTATTTTTATAGGCCATGTTCACTCATATGGAGTAAACATTCATTATCATTAAAGTGAGAATATGTTCATAGATCGATAAATGACTTCAATTAACAGGTGATCACTATTGAACTATGGGTGCGACCTTGATTCTTACTAAAAATTATCGTACGTATATATCTTACGTATTATATTGTAATACAATGAGAAACTTATCCGAATTTGGATGTGTTTTCATCATTTAACACCCACATAAATATTAAAAAGGCCAAATAATAGAACACCACAAGGTTTTGTATTGATAAGCTACTCTACCCTACACCTACACCTACACTTCCAACTTGCAAACTTCCAGAGATAAGGGCCAGAAAAATCAAAGCCAAACCGATTTAAACAGAACTAAACCAAAATTCAGATCCATGTGAAGCAAGTTATCTCTATGTTTGAATGTTTGATCCCTCAAATCACCAAAGAAAAAATGAGATAAGAGTAAAAGTATCTGAGAAGAGAATCAGTGAGAGAATTTACAATCACAGATTCAATCACGAGCTTCTTGCTAAGGCTCATGTCACGTCACGACCACCGACTTAGTTTTTTTTTTTTTTTTTAGCCTCACCGACTTGTATTTTACGAATCACAATGATTCGATTCACCCAGAGGGGTCCTTTTATGGTTATTAATATTATAAATTAAATTATACGGAAAAACAAACATAGAACTTATCCATAAAAAGACTTTTCTGTTTGGTGCATTTAGTAGAATACTAATGACACAACAAACGCTCTTTTCAAAGTAGTCATCGACTAGGGTATATACTATATAGGAGGTTAAGCCGTGGAACATCGTGCGGTTGAAGTGGTGGTATGCATGTCTCGTTGGATTGTTCATTATCGATATAAGCTGTGTGGTTCGAACGATATTTTTTTGTTTAACTATATATACATGTAAAATGAAATATGTAAGTTGGTAACAGATGAGTAATAATGAACGAAAATCAAGTGAGGAGTGTTTTTTTTTTTTTTTTTTTTAATTTTTTTANTATATCCCAATAAACGGAACCAAAAAATAATTCTCCAAAAACAGAGTAACTCCTTAAGTTGGTTAAATGATAATAATAATCTTTTTAAGATATCTTGAAAAGTAAAACCAAAATTAAATACGAGTGAAACCAAATTTTAAATTCTTTTGAAAACCAAAACATATTATGCTAAGGTTTCCTAAATAAAAGTTGAAATTAGCAACTTTCGAAATATAATAGCAATACATAATTGTCACAAGCTTTTTAATACAAACACATATGCACGTCACTCTTTATGTATGCACGTAAAAGAAATACCTTTTCAACAAGTGGAAGTGGTGGCCAGACAGGCATACCGCATACCGTATGCCGCATACGTGCACTCGTTAGTCCTTTACCCCAGACACAGATCAACATGATCCAGACAGTATCCATATTTGTTCTTCTTGTAATCAGTTTACATCTTCAATATTTTAAGACCAAATCACGTAAACCCATAATCCGTTTTGTGTAGCCAACGATATATCTCCGACATTTAGTTTACTACAGTTTTTGGGTTAGGCCCAAAGACTAAAATATCCGTTATCATCTTGCTCTTATGCAATCTCTCTCTCTTTTTTATGGAAACTTCCTTTATCATCCCTTGTAATATTTGCTGTCTTTTTCCATTAAGTATTTAGCCAAAGTTGATCAAAATATTATAAACTGAATCCCCAGCTATTAGTATATGGTATGAGATCAATCAATCTTATATATGAAACTTCAAGAATCATTTGAGTTTTTTAACTTTACAACCAGAGAATTTAAGACTATCAACCTAATTACAGGTCCCCACCTAATTAATCTTATCACTCAATCAAAAAATCCCAAACCCTTTTTTTGATCTTTGACCTCAGCATCTTCAAAAAAATGCCAATTGCAGAAGAAACAAGAGCTTGTTCCTGTCCATCGTCACGACATTGTAACATTTGCTTTACTATTCACTTCTTTGACTCTTCCAGAAGAAGAAGAAGCTTCTTGTTTCATAAACAACGCATAGAGGAGCTCGTTCCACGTGTCAGGAACACCAGGAAGGCACCAGTGGCTACAGTCTTGGCGATGAAGCGGTGCAGGACCAACCGAGCCGAGGTAGTAAATCGACGGGTGACCGTCTTTTCTCTGAGCAGCCATCGCCGTTATGTTCAACACTTCCATTTTAACAGTCTCTGATCTGTTTGAGTAACCTGACAACACGTCTCTCAGGATCTTTAACTGTTCCCATGACTCTGATGAACCCAACGACGTTCCAATCTCAGGCAATGTCTCCATGTGACATGTTCCTCCTGTTCTCCAATCTCCTCCCCTGTTTCCAAACAAACGACTCAGCCAAAGAACATTCAACAACAAATCTGATAAACCGATTTGGTTGAATCTTGAACCAAGGTACGAACCTGAAATGCACAGGAGCGAAAGTGCGAAAGAAGACTTGAGTCTTGTTCGAATCGACCTCGGTTTGTATCCAGTTCACAACGGTCTCCATAGCTCGCTTATACGCATCATCTACATTCATCTTCAGCTTCACTTCTTCTCCTTCTTGAAAGTAACATCCCCTGTTAGCCACAACATTCAAGATTTTGGTCATTTGGTCAGACAAGTGATAATTAATGAGAGAGGCATGGAGGAAGAAGAGCTTACGTTCTAACAGTTTTCCCATAGTTCCACCAGTGTCCTGTATTGAGCACTAAAACGTCTGCGTCTCTCCATTTGCTAGAAGTCCAATCCATATGCTCAAGTTTCAAAGTTGTCTTGACCTTTCCTGGAGATCCAGAGGGTGGTCTGCTTTGGGGAACCAAGAATGGAGATCTGTAGTATTCAACTGTGCAATTGTAGTCCTCGAATCTGAACACCAAGAAGCCTCTGTGCTTTGTGATGGGACTTCCATTAACTTCGTAAACAGAGCTCTCGTTCTTGACTGCAGAAGAGAGTAGACAAAGAAGAGACTCCCACTGGTTTCTTCCTATTGAGTCTCCAACAAACACAAGCCTCTTGTCTCTCAGTTTCTCTAGCATCACTTTAGCATCAAATCTGATCCATTTTTTACATAAAAGAGAGTCAGATAAGTTAAGTTCATAGCCCATGAATATTAGGCAACCAGTTCAAGATAGTCACAGGGTCATATAATTGAAAAAGGCATTTATAAAAAAAAAAAGGAGCACAGAAACTGATTGGTGAAGAACTAGTTGTTTGATGTAAATGTGAAATGGAAGAAGAAAAAGAAGGGACCATATTAAAGACCAAAATCAAGAGATGACAACAAAAAAGAGATTGGCTTTTAATTGCAACAGATGATGACTGCATCACGAGAAATAAAAGAGAGAGCTGACCACAGATTGTGCTTATCTTAAGCCGTGACTTTCGGACACTACTGGAGAGGAGAGACCATAGAAAACGACATTAAAGTTGAAAGCAGCAAAAAGTTTCAAAGAAGCTCCGACTTCTCTTCCTCAGAGACCAAAATCTCAAGCCATGAAACCCTTCTAATTTCCTCATAAATTACTGTTACTGTAAGATAACAATCGTACTCTCAAGCCAATCAGTGTAGAACATGGAAGAAACAAAAAAAAAAAAACATGAATTTATCAACAGCTGATTCATAGTCACGGATAAAGCAAGCAATCAAGGAGCAACAAGTGGCGGAAACAAACTGTGTAAGAACAGAGAAAGCATCGAATTTTGTCTCTTACCTGGGCAAATTACAGAGTCTAGGTTGCCATCGCCAATGAGTGTAGAACAAATCAGACCTTCCAAAATCACTACACCTAAACCCTTCATCGAGAAATCTGCAATCTTTGGACTGGTACAATGGATAAGACTCGTCCCAAACCCAATCCCCATCGAACACATCACAATCGTTTCCACTCTCTTCCAGAAACCCAACTCTCTTGGAACTCATACTCTTGCTGTTGCTGTTGTTATCAAGCTTGAGCCAAACGAATCTCTCTGATTTATCCGAAAGGCCATAGCTTTTAGCCACGCTTCTGTAATCGAAGTAGAAAAAGCTCCAGACCAAACACACCCCAACCAAGAAAAAACCCAATACTCCTAGAGATGGCTCGAACACGAGCCTCGACCTCCTGAATCTCTTCAAAGCTTCCGAGATTGACTTGCCCCCTCCGTTCTCTTCGACTTGTATGTTCTTAGACATCTGATTGGTTTGTCTGAAAATTCGAATAAAGGCGGTTTTGAAAAATTTAAGAAATCAGGAAAGAGAAGAAGAAGAGGGACACGATGGCGAACGAAGCGGAAGCATGTTGGGGATTGTTGTTAATGGAGAGAAGAGAGAAGTTTGCTGCTTTGCTTGGTTGGTCAGTTTCGTTTTCTTTCTTTCAGAGATTAAATTATGAAGAATGATGCGAAAAACATGTGTCAAGGAAACGAGAAACACTCATGGATGGATGTTTTGATGCGCTTTTTGTTTGAGATTTTTTTAATCTGGAAAAGTAGAAAAGTTTCGATTTTTTTTTCAGCAAAAGAGAAGACGAGGAGACCAAGAGAGAGAGAGGGGGATTGATAATTTGATTTTGGCAATAAACACAACACTGGCGATTCGGTTCGAATCCAAACAAGAGGAAATAAAAAGAAAACTCTCAACTTTCTCTTCTTGTCTTTTTCCTGTACTTTGTGTTCACATTCAGAGGAAGATGAGTGAGACTATTGGTTGAGAATCGTGGGTTTCCCTTTGAATTATGGGTCCATTTTGTTAAATTATTTACCATATTTAATAATTGGAAACAAATATCTGCTTATGTGGTAACTTTAGATTTTCCAAGAATGTTCATAACTTATTAAGAAGTCAACAGCAAATAATATTCCAAAAACAGTAAGAAATTAACCAAATTTTGTATAATTTGCCAGAAGAAAATGATTCTTACAATCTACAAGTAATAATTACATGTCAAAATTAAAAAAAAAAATCTAGAAAATGCTTAGAAAAATGATAATTTGTTATGGGTAATAGATGCCCATTAGATCCATATGTGGATGCCCA
>OVBJ01002232.1:0-16942 GCA_900406535.1 Noccaea bulbosa
AGTGTATGGAGGAGAAAGAGGAGGCGGAATTGGTGTAGATGAGCTCAGCTGAAAGCAGATTTTGATTTCAATGGCAGAAAAAGGAGCTGGTAAGGAGAAGCAACTACCCAATCGCGATTTCCAAAATTGAATTTCCGATTTGCATTAATTATTTTTTTATTTTTGTTTATTTATTAAATTTAATGTTTTTTCTATTTTCGTTTAGGTTAAAAGTAAAATAATAAAAGTAAAAGGTGAAAGAGGAAGGTAAGGAGGAAAATGTAATTGTACGTAGGTTTGACTTGGTCAAATGACATTAGATCACATAGTGGCACAACAGATCAATTTTTTCCAATTTGTGGCAAATTGGCACCGCGCTCCAGTGGATAATTCTAGGAACTGATCCGTCGTCGTTTTCAAATATCCCCAAGTAAAGTTATGTTTACAGCATTTGTGAAAAAGTGACCCAATTCCGCCTCCCGCATCCTCTCCCGAAACCCTAACGCCAGCCGTATAAATCTGCCGCTACCTTGTCTTCTTACCGCCGTCAGTTCTCGCAGCGGTCAAAATTTATTCGTCCAGGAGCTGAGCGGTTGAAATGCGATAGTATGCAGGAAGATCTTTCACTTCAATTCTTTCCCAATTGATGTCTCTGCCAAAGACAATGAAAATATGGTATGTTTCCTCTATGTGTGATTATATCTATCCATTTCATCTATGGCTTCTTATCTCTATTATATCTGTATCCATTTCCTTTAAGCTCCGAATCAATTTTTTTTTTTTTGGTTTAAAAAGCTGTGGTCAAAGTCTGAGAAATGAGGACAGGATCAGTGAGTTGCCTGAAGCTTTGCTTGTACAGATATTGTCTTTACTTCCAACAGAAAAAGTCGTAGCCACCAGTGTCTTGTCTAAACGATGGCGGACTCTTTGGAAAGTGGTGCCTAAGCTCAATTTTATTTACTACGGCCCGATTGATCCCCAGACGTTTTCAGATGATGTTGCCAGGACTTTGCTTTCACATCAGGCTCCTGTTCTACAGAGTTTGCATCTCGATGTTACTTTTGACCAAGGTACTAGTATGGATCTTGGAATAATAATCGGGATTGCATTTGGACTGCATGTGCGTGAGTTGATACTCGAAGTTTACAGCGAAGAAGGGTTATTCACATTTCCTCGGAGCTTGTATAACTGTGAAAAACTGGAGACTTTGAAACTCGTTACTTCTTGTGGTTACATTCTTTTAAATGTCCCTTCTCTGGTTTGTCTCAAGTCCCTTAGAACTCTACACCTTCCCGATGTGGAATACAAAGACGACGAGTCTCTGGCTGTGTTAGTCTTGAAAATTTGGTGGTCAGTCGGCAAAGACATGATGATGTGAAGACTTTCACTATAGCAGTGCCGTCCTTACAAAGGCTAACAATTACTGATCATACTTATTATTCGGTCTATGTGATAAAAGCTCCTTCTTTGAAATACTTGAAGATCCAAGGGTTTGCTGGTGTTGGGTCTTGTCTGATTGAGCATGCGCCTAAGCTGATGGAGGCCTACATTAACATCCGCGATGTGATTAGTGATGACATACTGGGATCACTCACTTCAGTTAAACGCCTTTCTTTGAAGATATCACCCTTAGAGGTAAACGTTTTTAACCAGTTCAGTTTCTTGTCATTGCATGATTTCTTTTACTAATCTTGCTTCATGTTTAGGTTCCCTTTCCCGCCGGTAGTATCTTTCATCAGTTGGCACATTTGGAGCTAGATACATATAAAGTCGAGTGGTGGAATCTACTTACGCTCATGCTTGATACTTCCCCTAGATTACGAGTCCTCAAGCTCGTTGGTTTCATCATTGTAAGTTCATCTTCCAGCTCGCTTTTGTGTTTGATGATCTAATATATATATATATATATATATATAGTTTACTTTGTGTGTTCTTCCGCGTTGGTCTTAGCGATGGGATAGTTATAATAAAGGTGTGGTTTGGGGACAATGGATTCAACCAAAAAATGTCCCCGAATGTTTGTTGCTCCACCTTGAAACGTTCGCGTTGTCCGTGTGGACACGTTACAAAGAGAACCTAGAAGCTGAGAAAGAGGTGGCGAAATACATTCTAAGGAACGCAAGTCGTTTGAAGAAGGCAACTTTCTCCAAAAATGGCATTACTTCGGAGGAAGAAAGAGTAAAGATGGTAGAGGAGTTGGAAAATGTGGTCAGGGCTTCGAATTCATGCGAGCTTGTGTTCGAATGAAGGTTTTATATATTTGGAGAGTCTCCCTCTTTTGTTGTGTGACATGTAACTTTTACTATGTTGTTACTTTAATTGGTTTTGAAAAGACCATTTAAGATTTGGCGACTTGGTTTAGTTTGATGTTGGAACATACTATAGCAAATTGTAGTTTCTTCCACAAGGAGGTCAAAATTCTTGCTAGAAAAGTGGAATATTTACATTTCCTATATGCTATAGTATGTTTACTTTGTGTGTTCCTCCTTGTTGGTCTCAGCGAGATGGGATTTGTATGAAGATGTGGGTTGGGGAAAATGGATTCAACCAAAAACTGTCCCCGAATGTTTGTTGCTCCACCTCGAAACGTTGGTCTTGTCCGTGTGGACATGTTACAAAGGGAAACTAGGAGATGAGAGGGACTTAAGGAGGCGGCCAAATACATCCCAAGGAACTCAAGTCGTTTGAAAAAGGCAACTTTCTCCAAAAATGACGTTAACTTGGAAGAGAGAGAGTTAAGTTGGTCGACGAGTTGGAAAGTGTGGTCAGGGCTTCGAGTTCATGTCAGCTTGTGTTCGAATGAAGCTTTGTTGTATATATATTTGGAGTCTTTTGTTGTGTGACATGTGTAACTTTTACTATGCTATTTACTTTAATCGGTTTTGAAAGATCCATTCAAGATTTGGCGACTTGGTTTAGTTTGATGGTAAAAACAGAGAGGCAATCAAAATTTCTGGCCAAACTAGACCCAAGATCACTTATTTTTTGTTTTTATAACCGGTTTCCAAGATGATTTAGCTTAGCTCTGTTACTTATTTTACAAGGAATCTCTTCCACAGAGAAGTCAAAATCCGTTGCTACAGAAGTCTAAGTTCTGTAACTATAAAATCGAACCGAAGGATGTTCGATTTTCTTCCGGTTTGTATCGGTTTACTTATCGAAGACGCCAGTGGCTGATACTCACCGATCCGTCGTCGTTTTTAGTGTATAACTAGTAGAAGACCCGCACGTTCGTGCGGTATAATATTGCGGTTTTGTGAAGAAAAATTAATACTTTATTCACTAAAAATTTTAATTGTATAATATATTAAGTCATGTTACCATATAACCGTACGTTACATTGTCATCAAAAAAGCAAATAGCCTAATCAATAAAACTTTAATCTATCAAAATGGCATGTAATAAAATCCTAACAATGAAATGCATCTAATAAATTATCTATAAGCACAGTAGAACGTGATACGTTTTTTTATCTTTTCAGTTTAATTTTGTTTAAGATATTTCTGTTTCCCAATTTATTATATTTCTATTTAAGGGAGCATATAAACCGATCAATTAACATATTCTATTGGATTTTCACCCGAAACCCGAAGCAAGAGTAGAACCCACCCGGAGAAATCCAAACCACAATTTAAAAAACCCGAATGTTTTTAATATTTCTAAACCCGAAGACCCAAAACCCGTAAAAACCCTAAAAAACTTTTAAAAACTCGGAACCCCTAGAAAAATCAGGAAAAACCCAAACTGAAATTAAAAAAAAAAAACCAAAGCTTTCTATTTCTCTAAACCCGAAAAATCTGACCATAACCAGATCTGAAACCCGTAGTCCCAAGCCTACAAAAAATCATATTTTAAATGTTAAAAAACCAAAGCTTTCTATTTCTCTAAACCCAAAAAATCCGACCAGAACCCGATCTGAAACCCGTAGTCCCAAACCTACATAAAATCATATTAAAAATGTTTTATATAATATAACATTTAATACATAATTTAAATTGATCCGAATTTAATACAATTTATCATTTAAAACTAATACATTTTTTTTTTCATTTTCCCGACAATTAAATTGGTCCGAATTTAGAAAACAAAAAATTAAGAAACTTTTTACCTTTCTTTCCAGTTTCCCCTCAGCCTTTGAGAGTGACTCAATGTCTTCTTCAGCGACAATTTACAGGTTTATATATACACTATAGTTAAGGTAATATAGAAACGTGGCGTGGTTCAGTGGTGTATTTTGTCTTATTGTGGTGAGTGACCTGGGTTCGATACTCAGCAAGCGTAATTTTTGGCTTTTTTTTTTCTATTCCCTTTAATGAAGGGTATATTGGTAACTATAACTTCGTCTTCTTCCCAAATCGTCGAATTATGCAACCTAAAACGCAGCATCCGCCATTTTTCTCACCATTTACATCATCTCTTCACCTTTTTCTCATATTTTTTACTCAAAACTGATAGATCCTATACATAATAATCGATTTCTAATATAAAATAAACAAAAAAGCAACTTTTTTTTGAAAATTCGAAAACGCTCTCTTGCCATTGCTGAGCTTATTCGCATCGTCGTCCTCTGGATACATGAAAGACTTTGACCAGTTCGATTCGGAGATGCGAGAGCTTGAGAAAACCTTTGAAATCGAACACGAATCTGGTGATCGTTCTTCCAACATGTCTTCAAAAAAAAAACTACAATTCTTAGATTGTTAGGAGATTAGATCAATCCCCCGAAGATAATCAAATCTCTCAGATTTTCGAATCTGAAACCATTCAGAAGAAATGGATTGAGACTGAAGATTCGAGCAATAACGTAATCAAAAACAGATAAACACCGAACAGAAGATAAATTTGCCAGCTTTCGAGATCCAGATCTCCAGATTCCAACCCAATTTCAATCAAAAAAGGGAAAAAAATCAAAAAACAATTGAACCGATAGCTATTGCATCAATGGTTTTATTACTGAACCGTCACCGGTTTGATTTAAGTGGAGAAAAGATCCGCGTGTTTTTCCGAAATTATTCGGGTGGGCTATTCGCGATTTAAACTATTCGGATGGGTTATTCGCGAGTCACCGAGTTGACTCGGACGAGTTGGTTTTTTTTTTTTTTTTTTTCCAGACCACTTTAAGCTCTGTTATCCCTGCATCCAAACAAAATTCATGCATTAAATCAGTGGTAATTTTCGTAAATATGTAGGTTTTTTTATCATTTTTTTCAATTGTAGAGATTACTCGGCACGATCCATTTCCGCCTCCGCTTCCTCCTCTTTAAAAAACCCTGATTATGTCGACTCCTCACCGCCGTCAATTCTCACGGTGGTCGAACTTCGATCGCTGCTAACTTCTTCTTCCTCCCAAACGCGGCCCGATTCGACGAGCCCCAGGAATTGAATCGTTCTCTGTTGAAGACCGTTTGGAGTGTTTTTTTTTTTTTTGGGGGGATGAATATGTGATTGAGGCTTGAAACAGCGTTAGGATTTTCCAGAACATCTTTTGTCAAAGACGATGAAACGAGGGTATGTTTCTTGTATAATGTGCTTATTTCTAAGAGCTGTTATATATGACTTCTTAAACTGTAAGCTCCAAAACATGTCGTATTCTTTTGTTGATTGAATTTGGGTTTTTTTTTTTTTTTCTTTCTTCACAGTGGTCAAAGTTTGAGAAATGAGGACAGAATCAGCAATTTGCCCGAGGCTCTGCTTCAGCAAATACTGTCTTCCCTTCCAACAAAAGTTGTGGTAGCCACTAGTGTTTTATCTAAACCATGGCGCTCTCTCTGGAAGACGATGCCGAGCCTTGAGTTTAGCTACAGTGCAACAAATGATCTTGAGAGGTTTTCAGGTAACGTCTGCAGGTGTCTGCTTTCACAACAGGCTCCTCTTCTTCAGAGTTTGGATCTCAAAGTTGATTTCGATGAGTGATGATGAGAACAGTATAGATTGTGATATTGGAATATTGCTAGGAGTTGCGTTTGGACTGCACGTGCGTGAGCTGAAACTCAAAGTTAACTCTCGGAAAGTTTGCCCTCCGAGATTTCACCTTCCGAGATATCACCGTGAGAATTTGTTCAGATTCCCTACAAGCTGCTTGTATAACTGCAGAACACTAGAGACCTTGAAACTCAGTCATGACGTTCTGATAGATATCCCGTTTCCGGTTTGTTTGAAGTCTCTTAGAACGCTACGGCTTAGCGGGGTGAGATACAAAGACGATGAATCAGTTGTCAACCTTTTATCAGGATGTTCTCGTCTTGAGAATTTGGAGATTATCCTATACACACAATCGGACGTCAAGACCTTCCCTATTGATTTCCCGTCTTTGCAGAGACTAAATATTAACAGCGTTGGTGAAGTGGTCTATGAGATAAGGGCTCCTTCTTTGAAATACTTGAAGGTTGAAGGGCATATAGACTTTGATTCTATTCTGATCGGGAATACACCTGAGCTGGAGGAGGCATTTATTGAAATCGCTTATACAATCTATGATTACAATCTGGAATCTCAAACGCCTTTCTTTGTTAACACCCGAGCCGGTAAGCTTTGCTTGCACTTAGTTCGGTTGATTAGTTACTTATTACTGTATATTGCCTTGTTTCTATTTATGTTAACACTGCCTCGTGTATATGTAGATTACTTTTCCTATCGGTAGTATCTTCTACCGGCTCGTATATTGATAGGAGCAGTGGTTTTACAGCGTTAAACGGTTAACATTTATCTACTTAAGGTTGCAAAGTAACTACCGTTAATCATGGTTACTCTCAAAGTAACTACAGTTGAATTAGGTTATCTCTTAGTCTTATCTATATATTAGCTTTGGGGTTTGGGGAGAGATCTTCATCACAGATCTGAGTGATCACAGGGGAGGTGAGAGACTCCATTATTATCTCTTAGGGGGTGATGAGAGACGCCATTAACTTCTCTCAAGCTTTGTAATCGGTTACTATTTTCTATCAATAAGAGTATTCTGGGATTTGTAAGCTTCACGTAACATATATTTGGATATAGATACATATAAAGCCGAGTGGTGGAATCCACTTATGCTCATGCTCGATGCTTCTCCTAGACTACAGGTCCTCAAGCTCACCGGTGTAAGCATTGCAAGTTTTCATCTTACATAAAAACTAATGTCTGGCTCAGTTTCGGGTGTTTTTTTTTTTTTAATCTAATGTACATTGTGTTTTCCCTCGTTTAGTTTGGGCCACGCTCTGACGAAGAAGATGATGTGGCGAATCATGACGAAGAAGAAGATGTGGCCTGTGAGAAATGGAGTCAACCGAAGAACGTCCCTGAATGTTTGTTGCTCCACCTCCATACACTAGTGTGGGAATTTTACGAAGGCCAACAAGAAGAGGAGACCGAGGTGGCCAAGTACATTCTCGAGAATGCATGTTTTTTGAAAAAGACAACTTTTATCAGCCTGATGGCAAGTGTTGGAGAGTGTGAAAGTATGGTGAGGGCTTCAAATTCGTGCCAGCTTGTGTTCAAATGAAACTGGTAACCACATGACATGTACGAGACTTACAATAGGTGAAGAGTAAATTCAGAGAACGATTTGATGAATGACATAACTTATATAGGTGACAACTAAGAATGGTAAAAACAGAGGCAATCAAAATTTCTGACCAACTGGACCCAAGATCTCTGATTTAGCTGAGAGTTTTAGGTGGTAAACATATTTGTTATATAATCGGTTTCCAAGATGATTTAGGTTAATTCTCTTACTTATTTTGAAAGGAATCTCTTCCACAATAAACTCAAAATCCGTTGCTTCAAAAGTCAAGTTCTTGATTGATTTAAGAGAATTATTCTCTTCATGAAACCAGGCATGTGTCTCCCTGAGTCCTGATCATTAGCGTTTAGATTCGTGCAACTACTAATCACATAATTTGAAAATCCTATATCGTTATTGATATAGGAATCGTGGGTAAAACCGATATTATATTTCGGACAACTAATTTTGCTCAACATCGCTATTGGGCCAATATTGTTTGGGCTTTTTAATTTCATTTAGCACCATTTAAAAAAGATAATCAGCGCCTGTGAAAAAAGATTTTTTTTAACATGTTTATAATTGTTAATGATGATGTGGATGGAATAGATTAAGAGATAATTAGTGTTTTTTTAAATTAAACTTAACACATGTCAACTCAGGATTGGTTGAGTGACTTGTGATTTAGTATATAAGAGATATATATATATATATATATAGTGTAATAAGTACACAAAGTATCTTGCCTATGATACTAGATTTTAGTAATAGTTCATGCATGCATGTGTATATGGTATAATTTTTAAATAGAATCAAACAAATAATCAAACAAATAGTAGAATAACAAGAGAATACAGATCGTATGATGTTATAAAATATCATTGGATCAATAGTTAGAAGCATAAAGTATTTTGTTACCCTCCAAGAGCTAGCGTTTGGCTGCGTCTGTAGTCTGAGAATAAATCGGAAAAGTGATTATCATCTTCATTTTCAGTGATTGTACTCTATCAACGACAATGAGCGAACGGTATGTTTCTTTTGTATTTTATTTTTCATCTACATCCTTGTTATTGCGAACAGTTGTATGTTTTTCTTTAAGCTGCAATCTCCAAAACCAACTCATCTTTTTATGTTGTTTGAAAGTCTGAGAAATGGAGGTCTTGTGAATAACCAAGACAGGATCAGTGACTTGCCTGAAGCTCTGATTCTGCAAATCTTGTCTTTACTTCCTACTAAAGTTGTCGTATCCACTGGTGTCCTGTCTAAGCAATGGAGGTCTCTCTGGAAGTTCGTGCCTAAGCTCGACTTTGATTATGACAGCAATCAAAGTGAGCACGAGACATTTCCAGAGATTGTTTCTAGGCTTTTGCTTTCCCATAAAGCTCCATTCCTAGAGAGTTTCCATACCAGTTTGAATCCAGAAGGCTGCGATGCTATGGATATTGGAATGTGGATTGGAATCGCATACGCTCACCATGTGCGTGAACTGATACTCAATGCTGAATCCGAGTCTCAGAAATGGTCGTTCAAATTTCCCAAAAGCTTGTATAACTGCGAAACACTAGAGACCTTGGTACTCACCGGTTGGGTCCTTGTAGATGTACCTTCTCGGGCTCGTCTCAAATCCCTTAGAACTTTGCATCTATACTCTGTGGAATACAAAGACGACGCATCTGTTCTTAACCTTTTATCTGGTTGCCCTAGACTTGAAAATTTGCTAGTGCAGCGAGCTCTAGGTCTAGTGGATGTGGAGATTTTCTCTATCGCAGTTCCATCTTTACAGAGGCTAACGATATATGATGACAATGACTGGCAAGACTGTGGGGGATATGTGATAAACGCTCCTTCTTTGAAATACTTGATGATTAAATGGATGCATGGTCTCAAGTTATGTCTGATTGAGAATGCACTGGAGCTGGTGGAGGCCGAAATTATCAATGTCTGTGGGATAATCAACGAGAACATTCTGGGATCTCTCACTTCAGCCGGAACGTCTTTCCTTGGATTTGTCACCCTTGGAGGTAAAAGTTCTCTTGCAGTGACCTCTTGTTATTACATTTTTTTTTTTTCTTTCTGTACTGATATATTTTGCCGCACTTTATATATATAAATGCAGATTACATTTCCTACGGGTATTATCTTCTATCGGTTGGTATATTTGGAGCTACATACGTGAAGAGCTGAGTGGTGGAATCTACTTGTGCTCATGCTCAATGCTTCTCCTAAACTACAAGCCCTCAAGCTCATCGGTGTAAGCATTTCAAGTTCATCTTTCAGAAATCGGTTGTTAGATTCATTGATCTCATTACATATAACGTATATTGCGTTTATCCCTCGTTGGTCTTCAGCAATATTGGTCACAGATTGTAAAAGATGGTGTGGAATGGAGTCAACCGAAGAATGTTCCTGAATGTTTGTTGCTTCATCTCGAGACATTTGTGTGGACAGGCTATGGACAACTGGTACAAGAGGAGAAAGAGGTGGCGGAGTACATCCTAAGAAACAGTAATCGTTTGAAGAAAGCGATTTTCTCCACAGAACCCTATGAAGATAACAACTTGGATCAAGAGGTGGTGGAGGAGTTGGAAAGTGTGGTTAGAGCTTCCAATTCATGCGAGCTTGTGTTCCGATGAAACTTAGAAGATGAGACTTCCTTTAACGTTTATTATGTTGTTTGCTTTAATTGGCTTTGAAAGACCCCACTCTACATTTGGTGACTGCTTGGTTTTGTTTGACGTTGGAACATACATGGTTAATATGTTTCAATCGGTAGAGACAACTTTCTTTTACTTGCAGCAAATCAATCGCCTCTTCCACTAGGGGAGGTCAGAATTCGCTCGTACAAAAGTCAACTATTTCTTCATGGAAACAGACATGTAACTACAAAAATCGAACCGAATGATGTTGGCTTTTCATCCGGTTTGTATTGATTTTATAAAAGACATTGGCTGAATTGTGAATACTGACAGATCCGTCGTCGTTTTAAAGAAACGACAGTGTAAATTGTGTTCTACAGCTTTTTTTTGTTCAAAACGATCCATTTCCGCCTCCTCGTTGGCTCCTGAGTCCTCACCGCCGTCAATTCTCACGGTGGTCGAACTTCGATCTCTGCTAACTTCTTCTTCTTCTTCTTCTTCTTTGTTGAAGACCGTTTCGAGTGTTCTTAAATTGGGGGATAAATCTGCGATTGAGGGGGTTGAAACAGCGTTTCTTAACGCGATAGCACTTGGGACGGTATAAATCAGAAGGATTTACCAGAAGATATTTTTTCACTTCGATTCTTGACCAATGTCAAAGACAATGAAACGAGGGTATGTTTCTTCTATCTCTGCTTATTTCTAGGAACATGTTCTATGATTTCTTTAACTTCAAGCTCCAAAACATGTCGTCTTCATTTGTTTTTTGAATCTGAATTTGGTTTTTTTTTTTTTACCCACAGTGGTGAAAGTTTGAGAAATGAGGACAGAATCAGCGATTTGCCCGAGGCTTTGCTTGTGCAAATATTGTCTTCCCTTCCAACAAAACTTGTCGTAGCCACTAGTGTTTTGTCTAAACGATGGCGCTCAGTTTGGAAGACGATGCCGAGTCTCGAGTTTAGTTACAATGCAACAAATGATCTACAAACTCAGTCGTGATGTTCTGATAGATATCCCATTTCCGGTTTGTTTGAAGTCTCTTAGAACGCTAAGGCTTAACGGGGTGAGATACAAAGACGATGAATCAGTTGTCAACCTTTTATATGGTTGTTCTCATCTCGAAAATCTGGAGGTTAATTTATATACACAATCGGATGTCAAGACCTTCCCTATTGATTTCCCCTACTTGCAGAGACTAATAACTCACAGCGTTGGTGAAGTGGTCTATGTGATAAAGGCTCCTTCTTTGAAATACTTAAAGATTAGAGGGCGTATAGACTTTGATTCTATTATGATTGGGAATACACCTGAGCTGGAGGAGGCAGTTATTGACATCGCTTATACAATCTATGATTACAATCTGGAATCCTTCACTTCTGTCAAACGCCTTGCTTTGTTAACACCCGAGCCGGTAAGCTTTGCTTGCAATTAGTTCGGTGATTAGTTTACTTACTATTTTATTGCCTTTTTTTTTTTTTCCTATATATATATTGATGATACTGCCTCTCGATCATACGTAGATTATATATCCTACTGGTAGCATCTTCTATCATCTCGTATATTTGGAGCTACTTACATTTAAAGCCGAGTGGTGGAATCTACTTGTGCTCATGCTCAATGCTTCTCCTAAATTACAAGTCATCAAGCTCACCGGTGTAAGCACTCCAAGTTTTCATCTTACATAAAAACTAACTTCTGGCTTAGTTTGGGTTTTTTTTTTTTTTTTTGATCTAATTAATTTTCGTCAAATGTACATTGTGTTTTTCCGTCGTTAGATTGGGCCATGCTCTGAGTCTGACGAAGAAGATGATGTGGCGAATCACGGCGAAGAAGAAGATGTGGCCTATGAGAAATGGAATCAACCGAAGAATGTTCCTGAATGTTTGTTGCTCCACCTCCATAATTTAGTGTGGGAATTTTACGAAGGCCAACAAGAAGAGGAGATAGAGGTGGCCAAATACATCCTCATGAACGCAAGTCATTTGAAAAAGGCAACTTTTATCAGCCTGATGGGAAGTGTTGGAGAGTGTGAAAGAATGGTGAGGGCTTCGAGTTCATGCCAGCTTGTGTTCAAATGAAACTGGTAATCACATGTACGAGTCTTACAGTTATTATTACCTTCACTCGGGTTGTCAAGGTTTATTTTGGTTTCAGATGTTGAGTTACAACTTACATGTATTGCGTTGTGTTTAACTGGTTCAAAATTATGAACTCTAGGACTAGGTATTGTCAAGGTGATACAATCTTTCGATTTGTGATTTTTTTTGTTTGTCTAGGCGTAACTTGTTGCCCTTTTGAAGAATGAAAAACTATTTGATGGATGGCAAAACATGTTTAGGTGACAACTAAGAATGGTAAAAACAGAGAGGCAATCAAAATTTCTGACTCTGCTTTAGCTGAGAGTTTGTGGTAGGTAAACATATTTGTTTCCAAGATGATTTTAGCTTAGCTCTCTTACTTATTTACCAAGGAATCTCTTCCCCAAAGATCCGTTGCTACAAAAGTCAAGTTCATGATTAATTACAATCCACGAAACCAGGCATGTATCTTGCTTGTTGTTCAAGTAATGGCGTTTGTTTGACCGTTTGAAAGAATGCAAAATTCCGAAAATGATGATACAATTTTGGGTTTCGTGAAAGTTTCCGTGTAAGATTTTGATGGAAGATTTTTTTTTGTAGAACATTCCCCTTTGAGAAGTATCATATAGCATCAGTTTCATACGAATTTGATCCTCATTCTAATTTCATCTCGTTTGAAAATTAAATATCATATTCCCCTGAAATTAAAAATTATTGGTTCGATGTCGGTTTTTGCAGATTGTTTGTAAATCAAAAACCAAACCACACAACACCCAAGAGATAAACCGAACTGAAACCCGACCAACCCAAATCAGGTTTTCACCCTAAGAACCCTAAAAATCGATTTATAAAATTGATCTTCCCAAATCCAGTTTTTGATGGTTGATTTTTTTTTTTTTGTAAAACATTCCCGTAACGATAAGTCCTAGGAAAGATTCTGTGTATCCTCCTCTATTTCTTGGTTTTCATATAACAAAGTGTATGAGTTATATCTGTTGGGTCGGGGACATATCTGTTGAGTTAAACTTGACCAAGTAGTTTCCATCCAATAAAGTAAAATCTAAATTTGAGTCCTGCTGTCGGAAAAATCTAAAACGTGAAATCAAAGTTGAAATGATTACAAATTTAAATTACGTGAAAATTTTAAAAAGAACACACACAAATCCATAATCACACAATTCACGGCCATTGAACACTAAATCGAAATTTAGAAAGACGATTTAAGCAAAATAAGCATAGCAATAACCCTTATTGACCCTAACGAAGACGGTAGAGAAGTCCAGTGTATTCCTCCTGATTCCTCCGCCGAAACCCTAAACATTCGCCGAACGATTCTGCTTTAGTTTTTTTTTCTTGTTTCTGCTAGTTTCGTCCTATTCTACCAGCCGCCGGATTCGACCGGTGATGATGAATTTCGTTGCCACATTTCCACCGGTGAAAGCAGCCAGCAGGAGGAACTAGGTCTTCTCCTCTACCCCAAGAGCTAGCGTTGGGTTCGTCAGAAACTGATCTGATTTACCACTGCGATCTTCTTCATTTCAATTGCTTTCTCTATCAATGACAATGAAACGATGGTATGTCTCTCCTCATCCGAACAGTTTTTTAGGTTTTTCTTTAAGCTGCAAGCTCCAAAACCAACTCATCTTTTTATGTTGTTTGAAAGCCTGAGAAATGGAGGTCTTGTGAATAATGAAGACAGGATCAGTCACTTGCCTGAAGCTCTGCTCCTGCATATACTGTCTTTACTTTCTACTAAAGATGTCGGAGCCACTAGTGTTTTGTCTAAGCAATGGACATCTCTTTGGAGGATGGTGCCTAGACTCGAGTTTGATCATCATGTCAATCAAAGGGGACACGAATTCTCAGAGATCGTTTGCAGGCTTTTGCTGACCCACAAAGCTCCGGTTCTAGAGAGTTTGCGTCTCTGTTTTAATCCTGACGACATCGATGTTATGGATATTGGAATGTGGATTGGTATCGCATACGCACGCCACGTGCGTGAGTTGCTACTTGATATTCACACTGAGGAATACTCGTCCTTGAGACTTCCTAGAAGCTTGTACAACTGCGAAACACTAGAGACGTTGATACTCAGGATTTGGGTCCTTGTAGATGTGCCTTGTCAGATTTTTCTCAAGTCCCTTAAGACGCTGCATCTTTACAAAGTGGACTACGGAGACGATGCATCGGTTCGTAGACTCTTATCAGGCTGCCCTAAGCTTGAAAATTTGGTAGTGTATCGAGGAGATGCGGATGTAAAGATGCGGATGTAAAGAGATTCACTATCGCAGTGCCATCCTTACAGAGACTAACAATTTGTGATACCAATACCAATCGTCGACAAGAGCCTAGGGGATATGTGATAAATGCTCCTTGTTTGAAATACTTGGAGATTGCAGGGCTTATGGGTCTTGAGTTTTGTCTGATTGAGAATGCACCGGAGCTGGTGGAGGCCAAAATTATCAATGTCTCTGGGATAATCAACGAGAACATTCTGGGATCACTCTCTTCGGTCAAAAGTCTTTCCTTGGTTCTGTCACCCTTGAAGGTAAAGCTTTTCTTGCAATTGTAACTTGTTGTTATTACAGTTTTTTCTATACTGATATTGGCTCATTTATATATACAGATTACATTTCCTACTGGTAGTGTCTTCTATCAGTTGGTATATTTGGAGCTTTCGACATATAAAGCCGAGTGGTGGAATCTACTTGTGATCATGCTCAGTGCTTCTCCTAAATTGCAAGTCCTCAAGCTCATCGGTGTAAGCATTTGCGTGTAAATATACGTTAGCTTAGTTCCGGTTTATGATCTAATTTAATATATACAAATGTACATTGGTCTCAGAATCGGTATTCTGAGAAAGATCCTGTGGCCTGTGAGAAATGGAATCAACGTAAGGATGTCTCTGAGTGTATGTTGCTCAATCTAGAGACATTTGTGTGGAATGGCCACAAAGAGCAACTAGAAGAGGAGAAAGAGGTGGCCAAATACATCCTAAGAAATGCAAATCTTTTGAAGAGAGCAACATTCACCATAGAAGGCCTTAACTCGGACGAGAGAATTGAGATGCTTGAGGAGTTGGAAAGTGTGGTCAGGGCTTCGAACTCATCATGCAAGCTTCTTTTGTTGGAATGAAACTTTCATATTGACAAATAGAAAAGCGTCTTTGTTGTTTCACAAAATCACTCTTTTAAGTTTTAACTATGCTGTTACTTCAATTGGTTTCAAGGATTTACATCACTTTTAATTAACTGCTTCTCTCTATAGAAATCGATCCTCTTGCAGAGTATCTTCACATTAACAACACGCACCTTGTGCATCAGACTTTCTGGTCATTGTTTCAACTTCATAACTTTCATCCAATTTTACGAAGGCCAACAGGAAGAGGAGAAAGAGATGGCCAAATACATGTTCAGGAACGCAAGTCAATTTTCTCCAGATTATTATGTGTTAATTTCAGAAAAGAGACCTGCGACGGTGGAGGAGTTGAAAAGTATGGTAAGGGCTTCCAGTTCATGCCAGCTTGTGCTCAAATGAAACTTGTATCACATGTACGAGTCTTGCAATATTTATTACTTCACTCGGTTTGTGAAGTTGTATTTTGGTTTCAAATGTTGAGTTACAACTTACAAGTATGGCGGTGTGTTTATTTAACTGGTTCAAAATTATGAACTCTAGGTATTATCAAGGTGATACAATTTTGGGATTGTGATTTGTTCTTTAATATTAGCTGTAGCTTATTGCCATTTTGAAGAACAGAGAATCAGAAAGCGATTTGATGAATGGCAAAACATGTATAGGTGATAACTAAGAATGGTAAAAACAGAGAGGCAATAAAAAAATTTCTGACCAAACTAGACCCTGTAAAGAAACCAACACCGATAGTGCTTAGCACTAGCCCAAGATCGTAATACCCGAGAAACCCGCAAGAAACAAAAGAATTTCTAAGTATGAAGAAGAATATGGAAGAGCACTTGAGAAATACTTGAAAGACTTTAAAAAAGAACACAAGAGAACTTAATTTTTAGAACACTTTTATTAATTTGTTCAACTTCTTGTACAACTCTCTTATTTACAAAAGAGGGGGTGAGGAGGTATTTATAGCCTTCCAAATCTACATTACAAAGTCTCTAGATTCTTCTCTAACCTCCTTACTTCCTAGATATTTCTTCTTCTTCTACAACCTTCATCTACAATTATCTTACAAAATCTAGACTTTTCTAATATAAAATATCTTACAGCCTTATCATAATCTCTAGAACTCTCTATCATAATATCTAGATTTTTATCTTACAAATATGTAGAACTTTCTACATTATATCTAGATATTAATCTAATAAAATTCTCTAGAACACTTAAGAGATAATGAACTCTTGTGATGTTTCTAGAGAGATTCTAGATATTTTGGGTTTAATCCAATAATGGATAATTATTTTATGAACCTAAAATTAAGCTTTTGGTCAAAATCAAGTTTAACTTCAATACAAGATCTCTGATTTAGCCTGAACAGTTTGAGGTGGTAAACATGCTTGTTTCCAAGATGATTTAGCTTAGTTCTCTTACTTATTTTGCAAGGAATCACAAAAAAAAAAAGGTCAAAATCCGTTGCTACAAAAGTCAGTATTTTGATTTCTTTTAGCACAACACTAATTTATGCACCACTCAGGAACAACTGTTTCCCTTCACTCGTGTATAATAATACATTGGAATTTCTAGCTAAAGCCTTTAATGGATATGAAAAAATTTGGCTTTTAAACTTTTTTTTTTTT
>OVBJ01002233.1:0-19514 GCA_900406535.1 Noccaea bulbosa
AATGGTTAACAGGTTACTATAATTGTTAGCATGCTTCAAAAACATGTAACTCATAAATATTCATGTATATTCCGGTTACAATAATTGTTAGCATGCTTCAAAAACATGTAAATCATTAATACAATATATCAATTCTGCCATTGTTGTTCTTGTTATGAGAGAGAGAAAGGCAAGAGAGAGATCTAGAGGCAAGAGAGAGATAGGAGGGAGGAGGCTTTGACGATGAAGCTGTGGAAACGAGCTGCCGCCGCAATCAAAGACCGGAAAAGCTTATTATCTTGTCTGGATGCTTCTCCGCCGTCAGATCCGACGATGATTTAACGGCTGCTGTTGTTTGCAGCTTTGGTTGTTGGTGCTCTTCTTCTTTTTTAATCGTCTGTGTGATATTGGCGATAAATGTTATGGTTTTGCCAAAGAGTTTAATCCCTTGAGAATCTTGAGTCGCCATTAAAACGAGAAGAGAGAAAATGAGAGATAAAGAGAGAGAGAGGGCGGAGAGAGCGAAGTAGAGAGGGAAGAGAAAGATGTGGGGGCCACTCTAGAGATATTTGTTGAGCAGTGCCAAAGTGCTAAAACACACGCACCCCACCTCTTTCCACACGCCTAAAGAGAGATGATTTTGTCTTTAACCACAACATTCCGTACATATGAGTTATACGAATCTTTATACTTCCTTTCCAGCTAAATACGATCCTATTCTTTTCCTATTACCTCGTTGTCTCTTTAATTTAACACAATGACACATTTACACTATAGTAGATTGACATATTATACAGTAGACCGAACCAAATTTTGTATTGTGACTAAGAAACCTAGAAGAACACGGTATAACTTGTAGTTCGTTCCAAAATTTGGCATAATTTAGTTTGATAGTTTTCATTTTTTCGATCCAAAAAAAAATTTACATAAAAGGCCTTATTAATTTCTTTAATCAACTCCTTAAATTTAATTATTCGATGTATCCAGAATGACCAAAGAGATACACCAAAGAAATATCAACAAAAATACATATCTCTTTGTCAGGAAAACAATCCCCCTGTCTTGTAATTATTTGGTTACAAAAGGACAAAATGAATCAAAAGCAATAAGACAAGTCAGCTCTATTCTTTCACTAATCACTAATCACTAATCAAAAGCATCTCTCTTCCCAATTTCAAAATCATTAATCTTTGTGCCCTTTAGCTTTGTTCTAGAGCCAGCACTAGATTACAGACTCGAACTCTTCAATAGTTTATTTATCTCTTCCTATAAACAAATGTCTCCAGGTCTTCTCTCTTCTCTCTCACTCTCACATCCCTCCATTTCAATCCCTAGATCGAATCGCTCTCTCTCTCTCTCTCTAATCCTCTGTTGTTGCAGTTCGACGAGCCATGGCGTTAGCATCCACCACGTTGCCAACGAAGACTGGATTGTCTCTTTGGTGTCCGTCTTCTCCGTCTCTCGCTCGCCGTTTTCCCGCTCGTTTTTCTCCGATCGGTTCCAGGATCGCTTCCAGAGGCCTCGTCACTGCTTCCTTGGCTAACGAGAATCGCGAGTTCGTATAATTTTTTTGTTTTTTTATTGCCGTAAAAATGCGAATTGAGTTTTAAGATCGCGTGATTTTGATAGGTTTGTGATCGTTGGTGGAGGAAATGCTGCTGGTTATGCTGCTAGGACTTTTGTAGAGAATGGAATGGCCGATGGTCGTCTCTGCATTGTCACCAAAGAGGTGTGACTCAAATCGATCTTTTAGTGTTTTCTCTTCATCATCACTGTGTCTCTTGTTTTTACTCTGTTTGTGATTGTTTATGTGAATGTGATTGTTATTGTTGTTGTTGTCATTAGGCTTACGCACCTTATGAGAGACCTGCTTTGACGAAAGCTTACTTGTTCCCTCCAGAGAAGAAGCCAGCTCGTTTACCTGTAGGTTATCTTTGCTACATTAATGTTGGGTTCGATAAGTATTAGGTTACATGAACTTTATCGATTTTGTATGAAGTTAGGCTTTTTTTTTCTAAGTTGAAGATCTGTATGGGATTAGATTTTGGATTAGTGTGTGTTCTGTTTATATTGAGAGGGTGAATGAATATGCAGGGCTTTCATACTTGTGTGGGAGGTGGTGGAGAGAGGCAAACACCGGATTGGTACAAGGAGAAAGGAATTGAGGTAGATTCTTCTTCCAAAATATGTGTATTTGAGTGAAGAGTTCTGAAACTAATGCATTTGGATTTTTGAACAGATGATATATGAAGATCCAGTGACTGGAGCTGATTTTGAAAAGCAAACCCTCACAACAACCACAGGGAAGCAGTTAAAATATGGATCTTTAATTATTGCTACGGGGTGTACAGCCTCAAGGTGAGTGAAGTGACATTCTATTTGCAATCAAGTGATCAAAAAAACCATTACAGAAACTAGGACTTATCATTTCATCAACATTGTCCATTGATGTTATGAATATTTGCGTTCTGTTTTTCTTGCAGGTTCCCTGATAAAATTGGTGGGAACTTGCCTGGTGTTCACTATATCCGTGAGGTTGCAGATGCTGATTCATTGATATCATCTCTGGTAAGCTAAATGCAATTGTATCAATTGCGTCATTTATATGGAATGTTACCTATGCATTTCACTAGGTAATTCTTATTAATCTCCTTGGCTAATTGTATACCCTTCCAATATATGTGATTCAGGGAAAGGCAAAGAAAGTTGTCATTGTTGGTGGTGGCTACATCGGCATGGAGGTTGCTGCTGCAGCTGTTGCTTGGAATCTTGATACAACGGTTATTATCCCTTTTGAGTTTAATCTTTAAATTGTGCTTGCACTGAAGAATACTTTTAGTCATAGACACTCATGCAATCTGCTTTTGGGCTTTTCTTGCAACGATAGATTGTGTTCCCTGAAGATCAGCTTTTGCAAAGGTTGTTCACTCCATCACTTGCTCAGAGATACGAAGAACTTTACCGTCAAAATGGTGTTAAGTTTGTCAAGGTAAGATATCAACCCATGATCAATGCCTTTGTTTTCCTGCAATCCTAAGAATTTCAGAAACAGAGTGAGTAAGCTTTAAGTTCCTCTTTCTGTTGAACAGGGCGCTTCCATAGATAACTTAGATGCAGGTTCGGATGGGCATGTATCAGCTGTTAAGCTTGCTGATGGGTCTACAATTGAAGCAGACACGGTACAGTTACTTTTTCTTTTCTCAATTGAAGTTCAGTGAAATGCTGACTTCTGTTCTTATATCGCTACTTAACAGGTAGTGATCGGAATTGGAGCTAAGCCTGCTATTGGCCCCTTTGAAACTTTGGCCATGAACAAATCCATTGGAGGCATTCAGGTCTTGTTATCACAAGACATTAAAGCTGTAATTAACTTCACGGTTTTCTTACAATCAAGAGTCTGATAAGAGATCATCTTCAACCACAGGTCGATGGTTTGTTCAGATCAAGCACCCCTGGAATTTTTGCTATTGGAGATGTTGCAGCCTTCCCTTTGAAGGTACGTTGCTTTGCTGCCAGAGGAAATCATGTTAAGCCACCAATCTTGTGACCTGTAAAGTGTATACTCATCATGATTGTTTTTATCTGATGAAACAGATATACGATCGAATGACTCGAGTTGAACATGTTGATCACGCCCGCCGTTCTGCGCAACACTGTGTCAAATCGCTCCTCACTGCACACACTGACACGTAAAGCTTCTTCCACCATGGCATGATTCTGTAGACTTTCTATGCACATATTAGTTCATGTCTCTGTTCAAAACGCTGCAGGTACGATTATCTCCCGTATTTCTACTCAAGAGTGTTCGAGTATGAAGGCAGCCCAAGAAAAGTTTGGTGGCAGTTTTTCGGGGATAATGGTAAATCTCATTAGAACCTACTAGTTAGTACAACACACTCTTATTGTTTGTTTAGCTAAACTAATGATTCAAATTGATGGCCAGTGGGAGAGACAGTTGAGGTTGGTAACTTCGACCCGAAAATCGCCACCTTCTGGATTGACTCTGGTAAATAATACTCTCGCTTCTCTTCTCAGTCTTTGACCATCCTTGCACAAACACACACAGCTTAGCGAATTAACTAACTTTGGTGAGTGATTATGGTAACACAGGTAGGTTGAAAGGTGTTCTTGTCGAAAGCGGATCGCCTGAGGTAAGAGTCTCTCTCAGTAGCTCCTTTGTTAACATCTTGAACTAACCAATCTTGAAAACATGTTACTGTATATATAGATAAAAGCTAGCTATAGTGGTTTTAATAATTCCTTGCATTGCTGTGTATGTCTCATAAAAACAGGAGTTTCAGCTTCTCCCAAAGCTTGCAAGAAGCCAACCTCTAGTCGATAAAGCTAAACTCGCAAGCGCATCTTCAGTTGAAGAAGCCCTCGAGATTGCTCAAGCCGCTCTACAGAGTTAGAGAGAGTGTGTTCATGGATTTTTTTAAGCTTTTGGGTGTCAGAGAACGAAACCAACATCTTTTATTCTCGGTGAGAGAGTAGAGAGTATTCATCATTTCCATGGAAAATGATTTTATAGAGAGAGTCACTGTTGTCAATAAATAATCTCCACGAATAAGTTGTTTCCTCTTTTTGAGAAATTAGAGAGTTTGTTCCTCATAAATATGAAGTCTTGAGATATAAAGTTTTTTACTTGCTAGATGAAAATAATTTAGAGTCCTTCAAACATGTATAAAGCTTATGACCCAAGGAATTTCACTGGCAGGCATTGTTTTGCCACTAAGAAAATTATATATTAGTAATGTTGTACAATCGTAGAAATCGAAAATAACTAAGCGAGCAAACATATAGTGCAATCCCATATAATGGAGGTTTTCACTGAGAATGATCTTTTATGTGATGGCCTAAAATCGATCTCTTTTGAAGACACACATTGAAGAGATTGTCGTCTCTGCGCTTTCCTATCATCTGATGAACTAACAAAGTTCCAGAGTACAGAAATGGAAAGCTGGTGATTCTACAAGGTAAGAAGAACCCTACCTTGTTTTGCAAGCAAACTTGTGCGGTGGTTTTAGCTTATTTTCTTATACTTGCGGTGTAGTCTATCGCATGGATTCAGTTTGTTCAGAGAAGGAAAAGCCAGTGGTCGTGACAAGCTTAAACAAAAAAAAGGAAGAAAAATCTAATTTTTCTCTTTATGAAAAGCCAGAGCGTTGTGTACGAAATGGGAAGCATGGGAAGGTGAGAGAGAATTGAGAGGCCAACGAAATACATTACAAAGCAAGGTGTACTGAAACAAAGAGTCAAATAAGAGTCGTTCTTTGTTTTGGCTACAAAACAAGTTGCTCCAGAGTGTCCTAGTCTTGTTTTGCATCTTCTTCTTCTTTCAAAAGAGGCTGAAACAGTTCAGAAACCATCTCACCCCTTATCACTACCAGAGTCCATAATTCCTCGGTTTCTTTGTCAAATAGAGATTTCCACAAGTCCCCAATGCCAGACTCCATGGCTTCCCTCGCAAACGCAAACCCATTCGCCTTCGAAACATCCTTGGCACACCTCAACTTCTCCCCTACCTTCTTCAGCTCTTCTTCGCGTGATAAACTAAAGTGAAAAAAAAAATTATCATAAAAATATAAACACTAAAAGTTAATTTATCCGTCACCAATTCCAACGCCACAAACAAGATTTCCTATGGATGCTTTATTTGCTAATATGACTTATCTTTTTGACATCTACCAAAGGACGATAAGATGGAAATGTATCCATGGTAACTTTGATATAATTTAATAATTGGAAAGCCCGAAATGATAAAATATTTTGGAATCTTGACCGAAATCCGAAAGATATAATTAAGTTGCCAACCACACAAAGGTGACCGTGGCCACAGGAAAATTGGCCCAACACATGAAAGAAATAGTATTTCCAGAATGTCGGGAAGGAATAGGATCGTATAATTTCGACATGCAAACGGAATCTAGGAAATTTGGAGCAAGTATTTTTTTTGTTTTCATCAATTAATTAAACTATAAAAATACATGAGTTATATAGAAGACAATTCACTGATTTTTTGTGTGTTCAATACATAAAAAATTTAATAAGTAAGAAGTACTTAATTTCTTATCTTTATATTTTATAAATCCAAATCTTGTAATTATTTTGCACCAAAAAAAAAAAAAACAAATCTTGTAGATTAATATATGAGTACTATTTAGTACAAATCTTGTGTGTTCAATACATTTTACATATTATCTTGTACTCATGTATTGAACACACAAGATTCTAACATTATATTTTCAGTCAAATTCAATCCAATCGTTCTGGAAAAAAAAACTAGTTTTAGTAGATTAATATATTATGTCTAGTAATATTTTCAACATGCTAGTTGCATATAGCATAATCACTTTTTAAAAACGTGAAAATTTAACAAAATAATGTGAATGGTAAAATTTAGTAGAATCATATTTCCAAATCGTGAAAACGTGGAAAAGCGACACATTATTCAAGTTCATAATGAACGGTAGAAAATAGTGGAATCACATTTTTCAAATTATAAAAACCTGAAAAAGTTACACACTATTTATATCTAATATTTATCTTTCGATTTTCCAAAAAAGAAGAACAGGGAGCTCATATACTAAACAAACAAAATAAATGAAACCATACTCCTATTTTGTCCCATTAAAATATCTCAAGATGGATACTTGTCTCGACTGTCTTACGAAATAGAGCAACCGTTAGGATTTGAGTCACTAAACAAATAAATATATTTGTCCATCTCTTTTTCCTCATCACTTTTTGGTTGGTCTTCGGCATACATCTCTCGAGCTCTGTACATCTCAAGTTCTTTATCATTCTCTGCAGCTATTTTGGATTCTTCAATGACACTACAAAATACCAAAGAAGAATTAAAACACATGTAATATCTTATAAATAACCAGTAAAGTGATCTACCTTGTTTCAGGTTTATCACCATCTTCCTTCTTCTGAACTATATCAGATTTCTCATTTATGCTCAAAATTTCTGCTCTTTTACCAGTTCTTTTCTTAAGAATTTTTAACACCTTCTCCAAATTAAAGTTACCAACAACCACAACATTTTCAGCATCCACATCTGTTATACATGCTTGAACTCCTAATAATAACATTTCATTGAAAAAAAATTACTACATAAATACTATGTTGCCGTCAAATAATATATATTTTGTGGATAAAAATATCTTATTTTCTTGCCTTCCAAATTGCAAACGACTTCTCTGATTGTTTTTGCGCATTTTTCAGAATCGATCCTGACCTTAAACTCGGCATCAGCAATAACACTAGACAAGTTTTCGGAAGCGAAGAATATGTATCATCAGCATAATAACATATAAAATTCTTATTCAAATGACATATAGATATATATAGGTTGAGATATAAAACATTATATACTTGTCAAAAATGCTTCGTCGTGACTGCTTTGACCAGCAACAAGTCATCACGCTCGAATTCCAAATTAGAAATACTAGCTTTAAGAATCTTCTCACGGTAAAATCTTATGAAACCTAACACTTTTAAGTCATCAATCAATCTATAAAAATATATGACTTATATAGACGTCATTTCACATTGATTTTTTTTTTTTTTGGTTCAATACATATCTTAAAAATTTTAATAAGTAAGAAGTACTTAATTTCTTATCTTTATATTTTATATATCAGAATTTTGTAATTATAAATTATAACTTAAGATTTGACAAAAAAAAAAAAAACCAAATTATAAATTTAAGGAATTCTTCCTATTATATCTACTTTCTAATTAATATTTTCAAGTAAAAAAATCTCAGTAGTTTTCCGAATTATCTTTCATTTAGAAAATATATTTAATTAAATTGAATTTAAATTTTTTTATTTGGCAAAAATGTTGTAGTTCTTCATTAAACAATATATTATTTATTTTTAAAAAATTTCATTTCATAGATAATATATAGAATGTAAACACATGTGAAATTCGCTAAAGTATTGAACATGTGTAAAACTAGGTCTATATAATGTGTACAACACATTCAAATTCTGGTATAAAATTGCAAGTTAATTAAGAATTAGTTGTAAGTAAATAATAATTTATATTTTAAATAATAATGACTGAAAATGTGTTTTTATTCTATTAGGTTTATAGTTAGTATCTAACAAATACAATAATTTTGTACCATATGTAAACCTGATTGTACAGTCTCAGTTAATAGAATTATGTGCTCTAAATTTAAGTTGGACAACATTGGGCATTTGGTCTAGTGGTATGATTCTCGCTTAGGGTGCGAGAGGTCCCGAGTTCAATTCTCGGAATGCCCCCAACTTTGATTTTGCTATTTTTTTCCCTTAATGGGCGTCAACTGTACCAAGCAGACCACAAAGTAATCAGACAAGTCCCGTTCTTACATACATTTTTATCAACAATTATAAATCCAATTCGACTTGTATCAAGCAAACCATTTTGTGAATTATATAAGTCATAATTGATGGTGTACAGTTGACGCCCATTACTTGTTCGATGATATATGAAGAGGCACTGGAAGATGGAGCTAACATTGAATCCCAGACCACTCGTGACTGGCATAAATACCGTTGCTTCGGTCCCTTTTGCTTTTTTGATATACATGAAGGGAAAGAGTCTCAACATCCAGGAGCAACTGGTTCGCGAGTGAATCTAGACGAAGTGGAGTTTGTTCTTCTCATCTACCACAAGCTTGTAACCACGTACCCGGCCTGAGCTCAAGTCAAGCTCTCAGCTAGCTATCATATCGCCGTATAACTACCAAGTCAAAACTTATCTGCAATTATCTGAATTTATTAAACTTAAAAGTTAAAACACATCCAAATACATCCAAATAATTGTAGATACAATTTTTCAATAATTTGAAACAGAGGGAGTAAGGAGCAATAAACACAACATCAATCTTAGATGCCGTAAGCTAAACAGAAAAATAACAGTAAGCCACTAAAGGTGTTAAAGTTTGGGCCCAACACTACTCTATTTCTTCCTTCCTTCGTCGTGGGGGGGGGGTTTGAGAGGGTTTTTCGTTACAGCGGCGACATAGCGATGAAAAAACAAAAAGTACCAGACAACATGACTAATGCTGCTGCAAGTGACATTATTATTGTGAGAATTTTGGACCGAATCACCAATTCCTTTGCAGACGGCGATTTCACTGAATGTTTCGTTCAAGCCAGTGAACTTCGGGTAGGTTTCATTTTCTTTGTAATTTGAGACAATGGGACATTGCTTACGATTTTGAGATTTAGGATTCTGAAAAGGGTGGGAGATTGTTCGTGATTTAGGGTTCTCTTAGGATTTTGGGTTTCACTTGTCTTGATTCATTGGGATTCATTTAGGGGGTGTTATTCAATCATATATTTAAAATCAATTCTATAGGTTTTATAATCCTTCAGATTTAAAGTTTTGATCTTATTTTATAAAATCCATAGGAGTTGATTCTAAAATCTCTGCAATATAGCTTGGATTCTGTTTTAAATAATTTACTCATGAAACTCCATTGGAATTCATTTCAAATGACTCAATAAACAAAAGATTTTTAAAGTCATTTACTTTTGAATAACACTTGATTTTAAATTTGGATTTGAAATCTTGATTGAATAACACTGGAATTGAAAATCTATTAATGATAGATTACAAATCACATATCGAATAACAGTAAATTTTAAAACCAGATTTGAAATCTTAATTGAATAACACATGATTGTAATTCAATTTCAGTTCATTTTAAATACAATATCCAATAACACCCCCTTGTTGTCTTAGGAACTTGTGGAAGGAGAACGAATTTGAAACGGTGGATCTCAGTGGAATCTTCCGTTTGATTTTGCCGCTGTGTGACTACGAAAAAGAAGCAAGAGTAGCTAATGTTCTTAATCTCGACGAAGAGGAGTTGCTTGAAAATATGTTTTCTTTCATGCCACTTATTCTAAAAACTAAAAAAATGTGAATGTAGTTATATGAATATGATAATTGTTCACAAACTACAACTCTCATTTCCTTCAATTATCACAGGTCAAACATGTATATAGTAATAAATGTGGAAATTTTGTTCATATTAGTTTGACCTTGAGATCCACAAAAAAACTAACATCGGTTACACCAAATATACTAAAACGAAAAGGTAGGTTGATCAATTGAGCGACCAGAGACGAAATGTTTCCAAAATTTTCAAGCAGCGATCTTAAAATCGAAATTATGATCAAACTGAATGTTCCATTGAGATACACCGTTTAGAATTTGTTGTTCTTCCAAAACAACCTTAGATAGAAAAGGATAAGCGTTCATCAAATCAAGAACTTAATCTAGTTGGTTAATAATTATTATGTTACACATTTCACTATTACTTTTGTTTTAAGAAAAAAAAAAAAAATTCTATTATCATTTTAGTGTCCCATTGTCCGTTGTGGCTTACTTAAATATATATTTCTCGAATAATTAAGCCTTTGTAGTGAACGAAACTCATAAACTATTAGATCTTGTTACTTGCGTTTAAGAAATTAGGTTATGTCATGCTTTAGTTCTATGTTCAACGAGAATTTTGTTGTAAGAACAACAAGCAATGTATCTGAGATTTCTTAGTCCAAAATAATTTTTTTTCCTTAAGAACAACAAGCAATGAATTTGTTTCTGGAATAAGCTTTTCTAGTGAATATAATCGATGTTTCTCATATGTTCTCAGTGAATGATTATGCAAACTTTTCATTTGCCTTCAACGATCGTATTCTCAGATTATTGATTGAAGGCGATTCATATGTACCATTAAATAGTTCTATATTAGTTGTACTATACTTGCAAATCAAAGCCCATTTTTTACAAGGTATCCCTTATATACAAAACTGTGGAAATTCAAAAAGATCAAAGGAATCAAAACTCAAAAGATCCAAACCCTAGATCAAAAAGAAAATTGTGGAAATTCCAGTTCGATAACACGCAATTAATACAAGATGAAAGAGTTACTGAGCTTAACGGTGGTCGTGGTTAGATGAGTTCCGCGATGGTTATATAGGTTATGCTAATAAATCAAAGTGTAAGACTAAGTTTGTTATCTCCCCAACTACTTGTGGTATAAACTTTACATTTTGTGTAATCTACTTCTAAAACAATAGGACTATTGTCATCGTATATAACCGTTTTTATTTATGTGAATCTCAGGTTGCCTTCGAGTCAAACGTAGAGCCAAAGTCAAACAAGCTGTTTGGTTTGTTCACTTGGGCCAAATGGGCCATTCACAGTTTTGCAGAAGATAAGAGATAATGGGCTAAGGGTCATGACGCAGCCCATAACAGAAGATGAGAAACGCAGAGTTTAACGGGAACAACGGTGGAGTCGGTTATATGACATCCATATAAAAGGCAGTGTTCACCTAGGATTTATATTTTCTCTACGATAGCTTGTTCTAGGGTTTTCTGTTATCTCTCTCTTAGCATAAAACCTGTAACAAGTAGAACAATATAGCTTGGTGGTGTTGTAAGCTTTGTACCTTTTGATCTAGTGGAAGTTGAGGGACAAGAGTATCCCTCCCCAGACGTACGGTTAGAGGCCGGAACTGGGTTACCAATTTGTGTGTGTTCTTTCTTATTGCGGATCTGTTTTGTGTTGCAGGGAGGTTGAAACCTCACAATTTAATATTAGTTGTTAAAAAGAAATTGCAATGCAAACAAATACGGGAATGAGATGTTTTTGGGTGGCAGTAAAACCAAGTGATCAAAATATTGGAAGAAGAGAATAAGTGATTAAGACATTGGAAGAATCTTTGACAAAATAAAAAGTTGCCAAAGGAAAATACTATATCTAGAAACGATTGATAATCGACCGTCGCACATCATTTGCCATTAGTAGACATAAGACAATTGCCAAAGAACACAGAAGAACACAGAAAAACAAAATAAAGTGAAGCTGTAAAATTCCACACACACTTCTCGCGAGTGAGCTCCACACTCTTGTTTTCTTCTGAAGAAAAACCAAATGGTATTTGGCAAGGCGCGTCTGAAATTTCTCATAAGACCTATTTTCGTCTTCTCCTGTTTTCTCATAAGACCTATTTCGGTTGTTGTTTTGGTATATAAAAGGATCGGGCTTCTTTACATTTTGGCATAAAAAGCTTCCACTTTTTTTTTTTCTAGTTTCTCTCCTTTTCTGCTCTGTTCTTCAGAGAAAATGAAGGTATTTTCTTTTGGTTCACAAAATACAAAAAAAAAAATATTCTTTTGATTCTGTATAGTCTTTTGATTCTTTTCTCACACTGTGCAGAAAATGGTGGTGATGATGGAAGTTTATGACCAGGAATCAAAGGAGAAGATCATTCGAACAGTCGCTAGCTGTCAAGGTAATTTCATCAACCATGAAACAAATTTCTTTGATTATTGTCTTGATCATGAGTTTTTGTTTTTTTAAAAGACAAAACTTTTGATTACACGACAGACACACACACTGGTTTTTTGACTCAATGTGTTATGAATTGAAACCCAAAAAAAAAGTGAAATTGATCTTTTTTTCTTGTTCATGAGTTTTGCCGAAAAACCAAAGCTTTTGATGATTACACACATTCCTCTGTTTCTTGTCTTGATCATGGGTTTTTTTTTTTTTTTGAAAAGTCAAAACTTTTGATTACACGACACACTCAGGTTTTTGGATTCAGTGTGTTTATGAATTGAAACCCAAAAAAGCGAGTTTGATCTTTTTTTTCTTGTTCATGAGGTTTCTTGAGAAAATAAAGCTTTTGATTACACGCATTCCTCTACTTTTTGGTGGGATATGAATTAAAAACCATGAGAATTGAATCTGATTGTAAAACTGGATTGAATTGTTCATAAGTTTTTTTTTTTTTTTTTTTTTTTTTTTTTAAAACTTTATTTNGCTCTGTTCTGGAATTCTTTACGAGTTGTAATGAAAACCCAAAAAAACCTCTGTTCCTAAATCTGAAAGCCAAAATCTTTTTTTTTTTTTCTTTTTTTCTTGTAGGGATCACATCGATTACAATGGACTCACAGGATGGAAAACTAACCGTGATTGGAGACTTTAACCTCAGGAAGATCCTTACCAAACTCGAAAGAAAATGGAGTTGCTCAAAATTAGCAACATTTGGCACGTACGATCCGAAAAAAGAAGCCGAAGTCGCTGCCGCGGCGGAAAAGAATAAGAAAGAAGATATGGAACGCGAACGCGAACGCCAAAGACTGGAGGCTTACCGTGGAAATCAAAATCTCTCTTATCCAACGCCTCATTACCCTCCTCCTCATTACACCACTACAGCATGCGATCATGACTATCACCAAAGCTGTATAATTTCTTAAGATCTCGAAGAGAAGATAAAAAGGCATATGGTAATGGTCGCATTTTTTTCTTTGTTAGAAGTGGAGTTGATCTTGACTACTGAAGGATGTTTTAGATTTGCTGATTTTATTATCACACTTATAATTTTAGCTGTGTTCGCCTAATTTAACCAGAGTTATTTTGTTTTCCATGTGTCAAATTACCATTTTATGTCTACTGAAGGCGTTTGCAAAGAGCAATGTTTTCATCATGTGACGATCATGAAATGTCTGTACAGTTTGACCAAAAAAAAAAAAAAAAAAAAAAAATGTNTGAAAATGACAGACGTAGAAAATTGCGGCACAAGGAATTTCCAGCTAAAAAGTAATAATTTCCAGTTTTATTTCAATCTCTGTCTAAGAAACCACAACCATTTTTCCATTTCAATATACCATCACATTTTAAAAATAAATAATTTTCAGAATATTGACGACTTAAGGATGTTTTTATTATTCCAGTGATAATTTTACCTGTGTTCGTCTAATTTAACCAGAGTTGTTTTGTTTTTCTTGTGTCAAATTACCATTTTATGTCTATTTAACGCGTTAGCAAAGACTAAAGAGCATTGATTTCATCATGTGATGATCATGAGATGTCAGAAGATGAAAATGACAGAGGCAGAAAATTGCGTCACAAGGCACTACCAGTTAAAAAAGTCATAATTTCCAATTTTATTTATAATCTGACTAAGAAGTAAGAAACCAGAACCATTTTTCCATTTCAATATACCATCACATGATTCGATTTCCCTGTTTCTAAAAAAGGGATTAACAAGGCTCTAAAGTCTAAAGTGTGATTTACACGCAGTGTAAATTTACATTAAAAATTGTTATTATTTAGAAGAGAAATGGTACATTAAGGAGTGTCATAAAATTATTGATTCACTCACTTCTTCATGAGAAGAACAACAGTGTGAGCTGCAATGCTTCTGTTTTCTCCGAGGCTATCGACTTTCTCATGTGTTTTGGCTTTAAGGTTCACTACGGAAGGGTCTGCTCCAAGAAGCTGTGACAGATTGGATCTGATGTTCTCTTTGTGTGGACTTATCTTTGGTCTCTGTAGAATCAATGTCGCGTCTAGGTTTCCTATCTCGTAACCAGCCTCGTCCATGAGTCTCACCTGAAACATAACAACACACAAACAAGCAAAACGTTCTTTTCAACTTCACTGACTCATTCTTCATACCAACAACAAATTGACATTTTCACATTCACAGTTAATTTTGGTTTTGAACTTCACAAACATATTAAGCTAAACCTGACACACAATTTATCGTTTCAAACCCATCACTAAACATCAATCTTGCCTTCAAGAAAATGTAACAATACGATACTTGTTCTATCATTTCTCAACCCAAGATGCAGGAAGCTAACTTAACTGATAAAAACTGAGACTTATGCCAAAGTCAGATGTATGCAGGAGTGATAAAGATTGTACATAGCATCGTTGAGTGACCACTTGAAAAAAGTTATTAACAGATTTGATCTCTACATCTCTTCTACTTTCCATAGATGAAAAGACTCTACTCCAGAGTATTACAGGGAACCTTGACACTAACCAAACTGAGTAAGATCTAGCTTGAAAAATCTGCACCGTGCTACAAAATCAGGCTTAAAGAGACACTAGACATTAGCAATACTGTAAATTGGTATGCATACAGAAATGAACACTAACTGAAGATGAAGAACAAGCAAAGAAAGCTTACAGCTTCTTTGATGAAGACAGATGATGGAGCTCCTTTCCATTTAGGATCATTATCAGGGAAAATCTGACCGATATCAGGAAGCCCTAAAGCTCCCAGAATTGCATCCACTACACAGTGAAGCAACACATCCCCTGCACAAATCCCCATTTCATTCACAAGTTCAAAGTTCAAATCAAAACCCTAAAAATCTAATCCCAGCTTCAACGAAATCGCAAATCCCACATCATTTTACAAGTTCAAACCTCAAATCAAACCCTAAAATCTAATTCCAGCTTCAATGGAATTCAGAAGATGACGAATTTCACTAAAATCGAGAAAATTACCATCGGAGTGAGCTTCGCAGCCTCTATCGTGAGGGATATCAATCCCGCCGATGATCAGAGGGTATCCTGGCTCTAACCGATGAAGATCGAAACCGTGACCGACTCTAAACGGAAGAGTTCTGGTTGGTTTCTCCGAAGTCACCGGTTCGTTGACGCCGACGGCGGGAGAAGAAGCAGCCAAAGCCGAGACTGAAGAAGAACGACGGGATAAAGAGAGAGAGTTGGAACTCCGGAAAGAGAAACCATGACGGCCGATCTTCGCCGCCGGGAGAAGGAATGGCGTTTTGGTAATCTGAGAATGAAACAAAGACGAAGAAGAAGATAGCTGAGTAGAAGCAGCAGCCATAGCCATTTCTTCTGTGATTAAATTTCTCTCTCCCACTCAATCGGCCACTGTATTTTTAATTTATTTTTAAAATAAATAAATAAGCGATGCAGTTTAAGGTTAAATGGGCTGTCTTATAGGCCCAAAAAGTATTTATAAAATCTTTGCAATTAAGAAACCCACAAAAATTACAAATGTCAGATTTGTTTTTTTTAACTTTGACTTTGATATCGTATGAAATGTAATAAAAGGAGAAAATTTCTTATTATTACTATGGAAAATAACTTTTAACATATTTCCAGTATTGAATTATGCAATAAAATCTTGCATTTAACTTGAGATACTGATTAAACTGATAATAATGATAACATATGCAAGTAATTATTTTTGACGATATTTACAAATGTCAGATTTTTTTTAAGACTACCCATATTAAATGATAAAAAAGTAAATATGTAAATAGTATGTATCTATGAATTTTTTTGCCAAAAATATAGAAGTTAATAAATGATAAAAAAAAGTTTCTAAATGTAAAACCTCTCTCTTTAAGATCTATAAAACTTAAAAGAGTCTTAAATGGTAACCGAGGAATGCTGCTGAATGAGGAATTTGGCTGAATTAAATGATGAATATTTGCGGAAACTAACTGATTAGTTAGTGATAAGATTGGTAACAATTGAATCTTGCTGAATGCGGAATAAATAGCTAACAAATTATATATGTAACAGAATAACAAAATATTTACCGAGCTAAATTAAAAAAATAGATAAATACATATATTTGTGAAATATTTTAATTAAATAAATTATTTAAAGTATATAGAATTATGGATTCATAATATTCAAATTGTTTCTATAAAATTTTACATTTTTAAAAATTATTTAAAAATACTAAATTAACAAAATTTCCAAAATAATATCTAAAAGTTATATATACTTTTCCAGAAAATTATAACTCAAATTTGATTAAAAATATTAACATACATATAAAAAGTATTAGTTAAATGAAGTAACTGAAATGTAAAATAATAATAATAATAATAACTATAACCATTCCTGCATTTATTTTCTTTTAGTGTTAACTATAATATTAATTAACTTTGTTTATTAAAAAGAATATGTATCACAAAAAATAATATTTTAAAATTTATGATATTTAATTCACTAATGAAAGTCATCCTATATTTTTTAAGATACATTTTGTTATTATCTGACATTTTTATTAAAAAAATATATAATGAATTTAATTTATAAAAAGGAAGAATTACTTTTGTATTTGAAATCATATTAAAATTAATCTATAATATTTTTATTTACAAGAAGTATTATTAAGAGACTAACTAAAATAATATTTTTTGGGAAAAAATACATGTTGATTGCAAATTTTTATTTTATTTTTGAAAATAAGATGAAATTCCTCAACTTTTGTCTTTTTGTGAGATTTTTATATTTATGAGCTAAAAGAAGACTATAAATATTTTTTGGTGGATTCATTATATTTTTTTAAGAAAATCAGTTTATTTTTGAGATCACAAATCTTCCATTCAACAGTATTCCTCAATTTTAATTCCACACAATTCCTCAACTCTAGTGTGACATACAACAAAAATTCAGCCAAATTACTCTCTATTCCACAATTCTGTCTGCAGTCATCAGTTACAGCCTTAGTAATTTCTCAATACTTTCACGAACAAACAAAAAAAACTTCATTTTTTCAGTATAATTCATATTAAAAAAAATTAAATGGTATGGGTATTACAAAAACGTCAATTCACCAAACTCCTGATTCCGCTCCTCTCTGGAGACGACAATTCCAGTATTGAACTCATCATCTTTCCGGCATTGAATTATGAATGTTGTAAGAAAAGGAGGAAATGTCTAACTACATTACTAAAAAAAAACTTTTAACATATTTCCAGTATTGAATAATGCAATTAAATCTTGTATCTAACTTGAGATTTGAAATATTGATTGATTGATGATAATGATAACCTATGCACTTAATTATTTTGATGATATTTACAAATGTCAGATTTGTTTTTTAAGTCTTTGACTTTTATTTGAGACTAAAATGATAGAAAATAAATATGCAAATATGTATCTATGACTTTTTTTGCCAATAATATAGAAAGTCAATTAATAATAAATAGTTTCTAAAGACCAAACGTTATATAAATAGAGCCTCTCTCTTGAATATCCATAAAACTTTAAAAAGTCTTAATTTCTCAATACTTAAAAAAAAAAAACCAAAATAAAGTCTTCATTTTCATTTTCAGTATACAAAAAAATTCTATGGGTATTACAAAAACTTCAGTGACTTGTTGTTTACTCACAGTAATATTGACAGTTTCGTTGTCCAATTACGATGTTTCGGCCTCAAGTATGTTTAAGTTAGCTATTTGTTATTTTTTAATTGGCGTTGGTCACTTTAAAAAAAAAAATAGTAGCTTTACGTTTAATTTTTTAAATGAGCAGGTCTTTGTTCTTTTTTTATAATAAAAATTAGCATGTCTTTGTTTTTTTTTTGTGTGTATACATGTCTTTGTTTTTTTTTTGTATACATGTCTTTGTTTTTGTGTATAATATAGTCATATAGACATGGTCACATGGATTCTAGTGTTTCGTAAATATTATAATACTTGAACACGTTATATAACTTTTTTTTATTAAGAAGTTATAAATATATAGACACATTTTGGTACTGATAACTCTTATTTTTGCTAATTTTTGTAGATGCAAAGATAGAAAAGATTTCAAATGACCATTGCACTATTCCGTGTTCGAATACATATGGACACCATGAATGTGATTTTGACTGTAAAATGGCTGGTTATCGCACTGGAGAATGTGTTTCTCGTTCTCCTAAAGAACCTGCAAGATGCTGTTGCCTACCAATTAATTAATCCTCTCATTAACGATCTATAAACTATTTGACTTAATATATCTCTCGTGATATTTGTAATAAATGCGATGAATAAAAATAAATGTTTCAAATACTATGTAGTATATTTGTTTTTGTTCTCCGTCTTGCCATCTATTATGAAATGTATGATTAGTTAATTAAAGGGAAAATAGCATTTTAAAAACTTTTTTTTACCAGCCAATTAGCCAAATATCCGTTTCTATTAAACTAAACGCAAAATTACAGCACATTCCATGTTACAGACTTACAGTGTACGAAATGTTCTTGTGTCTAGCTAATTTAGCTAATACATCAACATCTTTTTCAGGTATTCTATCAACATGCATATAAGCATTCTTTGTCAAAAAAAAAAAACATGCATATAACCATTTAAAACTATGAAAGTGACCTTTGCTTTTCGCCAGCACTTTAAACCGTGTAACCACTAACCAATTTCTCTATCACAACAATAAAAATCTCGGAATTAACTGCCATTCACATGCCGTTGAAAATCTTGACGGAATAGTGAACGACGTCAGGGAACAAAGTTATCCTTTCTGCCTCTCTGTTGTGGTTTAATTAACATCAGATCTTGACACGGGCTGTTGTATTTTTTGAAGAAATATTAGAATATATTAATTAGGTAAATATATGTAATAATCAAGCTATCATTAGTTTAATTTAGAGCTAAGATAATTATTCAATTATATGATAAAAATCCGATGTTTATGGGTTTGTGTGTTTAATTTAGGGAGATATACTAAAAACCTGATTTTAAAAGACAATACAATGACCCTAGCAAACTCTTCCAGGCTCACTTCCCGAGACACCTTATCAGCCGCCGCACAGCTCCGATTTCGGAAGGGATCTCCTTCACCGGTGATCTTCTTCTTGAAATCGGAAGCATCTTCTCGGTTTCGTGTTTTCGTTTAGATTTTGTTTTTCTCGCTTCTTCCTTCGTCGGCTTTCCTTCGACGGTTAGATC
>OVBJ01002234.1:0-19504 GCA_900406535.1 Noccaea bulbosa
TTTTTGTATGAGTTTATGATTTTTGTATTAATGTCATACAAAATATATATAATTTAAAAAATATATTAAAATATACTCCGATTAATCTCCGATTTATCATCGATTTTTGAAAAATCGCTAATCGGTGACCGACCGACTGAATAACGATTAACGAAATTTTGAACACAGGTTACAACACATGGTTTTTTACCAGTGAAATACATTATATTGTTAAAGACAACATTTCATCACTAAAAACTTTTATTGATAAAAGATAGAAATGGGTTTTCTTTTGTATTAGACACAAACCAAAGTCACCTTCTTGTGTCACGATTACTAGCATACCTTGAGCGGATCAGTCTATACCATAGAAAAATGTTTATCATTCCTTTAGTTAAAGACAATGTCATTATACACTTAGCTTAGTTGCTTACAAACCCATATCGCTATATACTTTCCTACCGATAAAAAAACAAATAAAACTGCTAAAATGGCAGCATTAGAAATAGTAGACATCGGGATACCATATTTTCCTTGTCCAAATAAACCTTTTAGAAATGGAAGGAACAACATAACCACCAAAATACATCCACAAGCCTCTGCCAAACCCGAACCATCTTCTCCGTGACTAGAACTCGACCTTTGTAGACCCACTAAAAAACTGGCTAAAGCGACTAAATTCGCCAACAGAATAAATGTACCCGGCAAGAAAAAAAGTGAACCATCGATTTCAAATTTACCTGAATCTTGGTTCAGACCATCAACTTCTCGTTGAGATGGCCCGTCTCTTGACCCTGACTTAATCTCTGGCATAGTCTTTTTGGTGAGTACGAACCTGGTTTCCGATATTCCAAGAAGCTTGAGCGTGATATCAAAGATGCTAAATAACCAACAACAGGTGGCTTTTATCCTCCAAACTGATTGGCAGAAGTACCATGATTTTACTGAAAAGCCAAGTCTCATAAACTCCCATAGAGTGTAAAGACAATGCATCCCCACAAGTGTGACAACTATGCCTAAACAAATTCCCTAAAGCAAGACACAAAAATAGTGAATTTTTCATTTTCAATTATATCAATAAGGAAGCTAGAGAGAGAGAGAGAGAGAGAGAGAGAGAGAGAGAGTCACCTTGGGAAATAAGCGAGTGTTGTGGAATAGGGAATAAGCAGGCAAGAGACAATAAAAGAGCTCAGGGATTGACCTTAGACCCCACATGGAAACAGAAAGGTAAGCCAATCGCTGTCGGAATCTTATATTTTGGTGAAAAATCCCAATCAACGGACTTTGTTTGTTGAAAAAGACTTCTAGCATGCCCGTCCCCCATCGCCGCCATTGGTGCATTGCCTCCGGTCCTATCGACGGCATACAACCTAGAAATGCCGGTGGATACGGAGATATGTATGAGCTAGTCCATCCTCTTGAATGGATTCCCATACTCGTGTTCACATCGTCCGCCATTGAGTCATATAACCAACCAATCTGCACCATTTATATATAAAAAATGTGTTGGTATGGACCAAATGTTCGAAGTTTATTGGTAATTTTTTTTTTATATAACTTAGGGTAAATCTTAAATGCACGTACGGAAAAGTTCAGACTAATCCGTGAGAGAGAGGTGCAGCCCATGGGGAGTTTATTGGTAATTAAAAAACACGTGTACCATTATTGTGTAAAAAACTATTGTTTGATTTGAGACTATAATGATTAAAATTTTAGAAGGCACATACCGTTTTCCCCCAGCTGGTTTGATACTCATACTGACAATCCCCCACTTCTTTGGCTGTTTTTATTGAGTTTGTAAAAGTATTTTGGAGATTTGATTTTTTTTGGAATGTCTCAACCACCGATTTCACCATCTCTTTAGAATTTCCAAATTCTCTCGCTAAACTGTCCTCATCCAAAATTTTCCCTTAATGAAAGATCAACAGAATCGGTGAATGGTTTGATTTATAGTCAAATAACTGCATATAGGTAGTAGAACGGTTGAATAATGATTTGTGTGTTAGATGAATACAAATGTATCGAAATGATAAAATAATGAAAATCTTTAAATTTTGTATTGATTTTTTTTATATATATTGACAAGCTTTGGGAACTTTTGTGCATGGTTCACAAGACAAGATGAATGTTAACCCAATTTTGTAGTAATTTTTAGTTGTATATTTAACACGTTTGTAGTGTATAGCTGAATTACTGTTCAAAAACATGAAAAGTACGGAATTGCATTTTCAAAATAGAAAAATGTAAAATACTTGTATAGCTTTTGCCTATAGTACTTACTTGTAGCGGCTGAAGAAAGACTTGCATCATCCTCTAAATCGTCTAGAGAGAGACCATACATAACCCTTCTAGTGTGGAAGCATCCCGACCCTGCATATATTGGTCCTTGGATCCCTGCAATTCCTCGTCCCAAATACTAAATTACAACAAATAAAAAACAAACAAAGATTAAATACGTACTCGTTAAAAAAAAAAAAAGGACCCTGAAATTATTAAAATTTAAAATAAAAAGTAAGGAAGAAATCATACTGATTGTAAGATGATGATTTCATCGGCGTTAGAATCGTAGAAATTTTGAGGGAATTGAACAAAAGCACAATAGTTTGGATTCGTTGATTCTTGCAAAAATATACACATTGCTTGTCGAATCACATCTGCTTCATTTGCATACATGTCACAGTCCACATTCAGCATGTATGGTGCATTTGTCATCAACCCCGACACTCTTACCTGGTCAAATGATCAAATGTATGCTCATCACGTGTTTTTTCATTTGTTTTTTTTTTTTGGTGAAAGTGTTTTTTTCATTTGTTTAACAACGACAATGAAAACTACGATATACAGTTATTATTGAGAGCTGTTCAATATGGCTTTTGATATATGATGCCTCAGTTCTCAAAGTAATGGATCACTCATAGGCCAAGTTGGAGATGCTCTAAGACAATTTTTTGTGTTTTGGACTAAGACAAATTATGCACTTAATTTGAAACTACGAATAAAAAATAGCGATGTGTAAGAAAATTCATTAACCAGAAAGTTCATGGCTCCAGCTTTGTAATGATGAAGGCAATTTGGGGTTTTCTCTCTTGAAATGTATACAAAATGAGGGACTTCTTTCCCGCCTCCCGCATCTTCCTTATTCTCCCATAACACCTTCACATAGACACACACTGTACATAAGAGTTCATATAATGTAATTGTTATAGCAAGCCCTTTTTGACACTTGTGTAATTTTTTTATTTTTTTTGGTCAAACAACAATTTTGTTATGTCAATAATTATAGTTAGAGACTAAAAATAAATTACTTTGGTAATTAGATTGTAAAAATACCTTAACTATGGTTGAATGATCAGTTGGTTTTGTGTTTGAGAAAGCTTCAAAATCATCGTTTGCGGTTAACCAATGGGAAGGTGCATCTTCCACTTTCTGGCGTAACTTCTCGTACTCCCTCTATATATTAATACCATAAACAATTTCAAAGATTTGACCACAAAAAACAAAAAGAAAAAAAATGGAATAAAACAGTTGTTGTGTTCTTTATTTCGAAAGTATGCACTATACTATAAAAGGAGAATAACTTTCTCCCTGATGACACATCAGCATTTTAAATTATTGTGAGTATAACATGTGATACATAAAAAATAAAATTATTTTTAATTGTTTAATAATTTTTAAGTTTCTACATTTAAAATACTTCTTCACATTCTTAAGTTTAATTAACAATTCTCATTAAAAAGAGGAAAATTAGTGTTTGAAGATTTAAAATAAAATAATAATAACTAAATATACATAAAATATATTTACATAGTTGTGTATAAAATATTGTTCATTTGCTTATATGTAAAAATATATACGAAAACATTATATGTAAATGATAGAGTTATGACAGATAAAGATCGAATAAAGATAAAAATATTTCATGTATCGAAAAATAGTATTCAAAGTATATAAGATCGAGTGAAGATAGTTCATATATCAGAAAGTTAATATATCAGAAAATAGTATTCAAAGTATACTTATAATTTTATGATCAAATAATAGTGTGGATAAGAGTCGATAGTTAAAATCATTACTTTTTCAAATTTCAAAATTAAAATAACTATACGAAAAAATATTATAGATCAGTAGTATAACAATATGATTTTTAAAATTAAAAAGAAATACTTATAGTTAAAACTAAAATAATAAATTTTAAAATTCGATATAGTTTTAATCCTGCGAATCGCGCGGGTCAAATTTCTAGTATATATAATTTAATTTGTTGACATAAAACAAAAAACGTTATATAAACAACTGAACTCTTTACCTTCGTCATTTCCCAGTCTTTACGTAAAACAGAATCCTCTGACGCGTCAAGAGGATTCAAGAAATATCTAAAAGGAGCTCTAACTCTAATGTTGTATTTCTTGCAGAAAGGAACCCAAATTTTGGCGAACTTAGAAGCTTCCTTGAGAGCGAAGTAAGTGAGAGGCGAGCATCCATCGTCCGACACATAACATGCTAGTTTGTTTGCCGGATAATTCACAGCTAACAGCGATAGCACGGTGTTGACAACGAGAATCGGCGGCTCCCTAACCGGATCCGCCGTGGTCACAAACATATCTACAGAAGGAAGGTCATGAACCCTGAAATCATTAATTACTAAGCTAGTTCACAGAAAGCCTTGTTCTCGATCGAGTGTTTTCTAAATAAATTAAAATAGAAAAATGAACAGAATATCGTGAGAAACTGTAAACTAAGAACTAGCCAGGCTAGGTAGTAGGACCAGGGCCGTTTTTTTAGCATGTGTGAGCTGGGATCTGTCACATGACCCATCTGAATTTTATCAATTTTTATTTATATTTTAGGGTCTAATAATATGAAATATTTGCAAAATAGAGCCTAATATTTTCGAAAATATTACACAATAGGACCTAAATATATAAAAATTACTATATAAGTAGGATAAATTTGAAAAAAAAAATTGGGATGGAACAGGGCCCATTTTTATACGGAGCCGGGCCTGAGTAGGACTTATAATGTATGATGAAAGATATGCTTTTAATGTATATGATTGTATATATGTATAGTGGCCTGTAAAACCGAAAAAAATAATAATTTCCTGTAAATCAAAACGGTACCTTTCATCTAGTCTGTCTGGATAAGGTCTATGTTCAGCAGGACTCCATTTTATGCATGTAATAAGCAGCCAAATGAAAAAGAAAAAAGATTCACAGAGGAAAGCTACAACCCAAACGGTGTCGTTTTGGTTCATATGTAGGATACGGTACAAGAGAAGAGAACAGAGAAGGCCGAGAATCGTGAGATCCACAGCTCTTAGAAAATAGCTTTTGTGAGAGATCCTTTCGCACAGAGGAGGGAGAAAAGAGCTTGACGCCATGGAAGGAGCTTTCTTGCGGTTTATTAGATATGTTTCCAGAAGCGTTATATCATGTGGACTAGTATTCCGAGAAAGTATATGTATATATAATTCCCGATATGTTTCTCTATGATTTGGAAAACCAATTAGCGTTAACTTTTACTTCGCGACTCACGACAATAAAAGGTTTACTTAAGCGTTAATTATGGATTCAAAGTCAACAACATGTCACATGCTTTCATGAAGGAACTCTATTTCTTCAAGCTCTAGGCCTGAACTTATTACTATTGATTTGACAATTTCTATCACCAAATTGCATATAGTTTCCTTTTTAACTTATCTTAAAAAACTTCAGTTAAACCAAAACTTCAAAATTGGATGACCTACTAAAACGTTACATTCAATACGGTGTGATCAGTGTAATAAAGGTTTTTGGTAATCTACAAAAACCCAGTCGACAGTCTTCCACGCCTCGCGGACCTCTTGTCAGGTGAGTTTCATGGGATGGGATGGGATGAGAGAGAGAGTAAGAGGCCCATGTCCATGGATAGCGACGATCAGGACGTTTACATCAATATTTCTTCAAACATGTAGGCACACACACATGTGTACAACAATGATCGGGACGTTGACATCAACCTTTCTTCAAAAACATGTCAGCACACCTATGTACGAATTATGTTTCATTTAATAGCTTGAGAGTACTTGTATTGTATATTGATGTTTGTCAGAATAGCTTTCTTGTGTAATTCACAGCTAAAAAATTGTTTCGCACTGGTTTACTGTGGAAAACATTTTGTACACAAAAATTATATGGATGATAATAATTAATAAACAAGAAAATAAAATTGCATATATAGCATTATTAACTGAGGCAATGACATGGTTATCTTAGTTTAGTTGCTTAACAAACCCCATATCACTACATACTACTTTCTCACAGAGAAAACAACAAATAAAACTGCTAGAAAAGCAGCTTTAGAGAGAGTCGACAATGGGATACCATATTTTCCCTTTTCAAACAAACCCTTAAGAAATGGAAGGAACAACACAACCACCAAAACACATACACAAGCCTCTGCCATGCCCGAACCACCTTCATTATGACTATGACTCAACCATTGTAGACTCACCAAGAAACTGGCTAGAGCGGCTAGATTCACCAACATAATAAATGTGCCTGGCATAAAATAAGGCGAGCTGTCGAATACGAATTTACCCGAGTCAGAGTTTGGACCATCAGTATCTTCTCCTTGGGATGGTCTGGACTCAGATCTTGACATAGTAGCGGGCATTGTCTTTTTAGTGACTATGAACACAGTTTTCGAGATTCCTAGAAGCTTGAGTGTGACATCAAGGATGCTAAATAACCAACAACAAGTGGCTTTTATCCTCCAAAATGATTGGGAACCATACCATGATGTAACGGAAAAACCAAGGTTCATAAATTCCCATAGAGTGTAAAGAGAGTGCATCCCCACAAGTGTGACGACTATGCCTAAAAGAGGTCCCTAGAACAACACCGAAAAATATTTAAATTACTTTATAAATTAAATATGAGAATAAATGGAATCATACTAATAATGAAGCTATAATATGAATTAAGAGAGATATATATATATACCTTGGGAAATAAGGTAGAGTTGTGAAGTAGACAATAAGCAGGCAAGAGACAGTAAAAGAGCTCAGGGATTGATCTTAGAGCCCAACTCTGAAGGTAAAGATAAGCCAATCGTTGTCGAAATCTTATTTTCCGGTGAAACAATCCGATCAAAGGACTTTGTTTGTTGAAAAGGATTTCGAGCATGCCTGTCCCCCATCGCCGCTGCTGAAGCATCGCCTCTGGTCCTCCTGGCGGAATACATCCAAGAAATGCCGGTGGATCCGGAGTAATATATGAGCTAGTCCATCCCCTCGAATGGATTCCAATACTCGTGTGTACGTCTTCCGTAGTCGAATCGTATAACCAACCGATCTATATACATAGATACGTAACAATAATGCATTATTAATATTCTGCCCAGTTTAATGTAAGAATTAATCGTATATATATATTGATACTCGATGAGACATATATAACAATAACTTTTGAAATGATGTTCTGTGTCATATTTAAATTGTTTTGATTTTTTTTTTTAAAAAGCAAGACATTTGTGAATTAATTTTTTAAAGCAATACTTACGTTAAAACATAAATTGTTTTCAAAACGATATTTAAATTAAGAAAGAAAAATTGTTTTCAAAACGATATTTAAATTAAGAAAGAAAAAATATATAATTTGATTTTAGGCTATATAAGAATTCAAGTATAAGAGTATAATAAGCTATTGTCAAAAAAAAAAACAAAGAATTCAAGTGAGAGGAAAATTACAGTTTTGCCCCAGCTCGTTTGGTGCTCATACTGACAATGGCCTACTTCTTTGGCCGTTTCCAGGGACGTTTTAAAGCTATTTTGGAGATTTGCTTTTCTTTGTAATGCATTAACCACCGATTTCACCATCTCCTTAGAATTCCCAAATTCTCTTTCTAAACTTTCCTCATCCATAAACTTCCCTTAATGAAACAACAACAGGAACCGTGAATGATTTGATTTATAAATATATAGTAGAATAACGTGATGAATATCGATACTTCAAATTTTGTATGTTAGAATCAAAAAGTATTTTAAGAAAATTGGTTTTGATATATGCATGAATCTTCGGTTTTTGTGTATAATAAGCATGAAATTTATTTAAATAATGTTTAGAAATTAGAATAAGTAAAGTAATGTGATGTACTAACAATTGGTATGATTTTTTTGCAAATAGTACTTACTTGTACCGACTGAAGAAAGACTTCCATCGTCTTCTAAATCGTCTAGAGAAAGACCGTACATCACTCTTCTAGTGTGGAAACATCCTGACCCTCCATAAATCGCTCCTTGGATTCCCGCAATTCCTCCTCCCACATACTAAATTTTCAAAAATAAAAAAAAAATTCTTTAAAGGTAAATATTGTTTGGAAAAAAAAAAATGAATTAAACTTTCTCTTCTTTACAATTCAAAAAAAAAAAAAAAAAAAANAAAAAAAAAAAAGCATTTTCTTATATCCGCAATGTAAATAAACTAATAAAAAGCTAGGATGAGAAATCGTACTAACTGTAAAACGGTGAGTTCACCGGCGTTGGCATCATAGAAATCTTGAGGATATTGAACAAAAGCACAATGTTTTAAAGTCGTTGATTTTTGCAGAAATACACACATTGCTTGTCGCACCACATCTGCATCATTTACATACATGTCGCAGTCCACGTTCAACATGTACGGTGCATTTGTCATCAACCCTGAAACTCTTACCTGTTCAAAAACATCTTACGCTCATCACATATTGTACCGTGAAATCATTTTAACTGCTAATTAAAGATTAAACTGATAAATATAAATTTCAATTCGATTATTTGATCTAATGTAACTAACTACTAACTAGTATGTCGTTAATATATCTGAAAGTGATGGATCACACTCGTAGGGTTATAATAATTGGATATGTATATATCAGTATATCACTGACACATTATAATATATTTATATATCTATTTCAACAATGTGCTTGATTACAAATTAAACATAATGCATGGTTAGTAGTTGTATGTAATTTAATGTAATATCACATGGAACCTTGTAGGGGAGGATGTGTCATTTTCTCCTTTACTATTTTACCTTCCCTTGAAAAGACGTCTATCTATATATCCACGCTCATAATTCCTTTGTAACTATCTATTACGAAATCCAAATCATAGATGTCAATGTAGACTCAAAGAAGCTAATCTCGGATCTCAGCCAATGATATTTTAATGGTGTCATGGGACTAACACAATCTTAAGTACTTAATTACTTTGAAACTTTATACTAAAAGAGACAAAAAAACAAAAAAACTGAGATGAGTGAGAAAAGATTAGAAACCAGAAAGTTCATGGCTCCAGCTTTGTAATGATGAAGGTAATTTGGTCTTTTTTCTCGTGAAATATATACAAAATGTGGGACCTCTTTCTCGTCTCCCACACCTCCCTTGTTCTCCCATAACACCTTCACATAAAACAAGATTTCATGTAATTCTTACAATAAACCTTTTTGTTATGTGAATAACTACAGTAGAAATTAATAAATTTTTCTTGTCACGAGTTGTACCGGTGTAAAATATGACACAATTCGATATAATAATATTTTTTTAAAAACTTCTATATATATAATATATGGTCCCAATAATATCATAAATTAATAATTATCATATAAAAACTTATATATACATATATATAAGTATATAACTAAGATATCTAACTACTAAAATATGAATCTCTCACACAACTAACTGATATAGAAATTAAAATAAAAAAATAAATTTAAAACAATATGACAAATATGAAAAAATGTAAATATTAAAGTGAATATAGAAACATCAAAAATCAAAATTAAGAAAAAATATATATAAAAAAAGTTTTTATTTAATTTGAATGAAAATTTAAAATATTATTAATATTGAATTTTTTTTTTAAAACATTTTTAGTCAAAATCTATATATTAATAACTCTATAAATTAATAAAATATAAAAATCACGGCATTATTAATTTATAGAGTTTTTACTGTAGTTAAGAGGTTATTATATTTACTTTGGTAAATTGAAAAAATACCTTAACTATAGTTGAATGATCAGTTGGTTTTGTGTTTGAGAAAGCTTCAAAATCATCGTCTACAACCAACCAATGGGAATCTGCGGTGGCATCTTCCACTTCCCGGCTTAGCTTCTCGTACTCTCTCTTCATGATAATACAAAAGAAAAAATAATAATAATAATCCCAATGATACGTAAAGCTAATAACAAATCTTCGTTTGACTCTATTGTTTTAATCGCAAAAAAATGTTGACTTTGTTTATTATAGTTGTTTCTGTTTTTAAAGCACAAAAAATACAAACAAATTATAAACATTTTTTGATGAATTTGTAAACTCAACACCAACAGTTTGTCGTTTGTCATTTGCATTTACAAAACTATGTTAGATTAAAAAGTACATTACAGTGTTATTTTTGTAAAGTAAATGCGATAGTTTGATTAACTTGTTAACACAGATGCAAAATCAGAATTATAGTCTAAAAAAAACAATGAAAAACTCTTTACGACTTTACCTTTGTCATCTCCCAGTCTTTAGTGAATTCAGAATCCTCTGATGCGTCCAGAGGATTCAAAAAGTATCTAAAAGGAGCTCTAACTTTAATGTTGTATTTCTTGCAGAAAGGAACCCATATCCTGGCGAACTTGGAAGCTTCCTTGAGAGAAAAGTAAGTAAGAGGTGAGCATCCATCGTCCGACACATAACATGCTAGTTTGTTCGCTGGATAATTCACAGCTAACAACGAAAGCACGGTGTTCACAACGAGAATCGGCGGCTCCCGAACCGGATCCGCCGTGGGCACAAACATATCTACCGAAGGAAGGTCATGAACCCTAAAATAAAAAAAATACTAGGCCTGTTCATAGAAAGCTTGTTTTCGAATGTTTACTACACAAGTGAAAAAATAGACTTAAGAGCATGGTTTACCTTTCATCAAGTCTATCAGGATATGCTTTATATTCAGCAGGACTCCATTTTATGCAGGTAATAAGCAGCCATAAGAAAGAAAAAAAAGATTCACAGAGGAACGCTACGATCCAGACGTTGTCGTTTTGGCTCATATGTATGATTCGGTACAAGAGAAGAGAAAAGAGAAGGCCCAGAATCGTGAGATCCACAGCTCTTAGAACATAGCGTTTGTGTGAGATCTTTTCGCAAAGAGGAGGGAGAGAAGAGCTTGAATCCGCCATGGGAGTAGCTTTTCTTTCGGTTTCTGGATATGCTTCTAAAGGGTTAATCAACTAAGCTCGTATGAGTGCATATATAACATTAACTAGTGTTCCGAAAAAGAAAAAAAAAAGTAGTGAGAAAGATAAAATTGAGGTAATATTTTGGAAACTAGTGGTGATAGTAAAAAATAATCTAACAAAATTAAGAAAATAACAAAACAAATTTTTTTTTTTTTTTTTTGATAACCCAGTATCCATACCATTCAATTATGGTCTGATTAGTCCACTGGGCCAAAGTCCGCGACCAGGGATTTTTAAGCCTCCACTAAAGAGCCCACTGGAACTGGTGGTCTCGGACGCTGCAGCCCGTAGGTAAATTCCGCAGTGGCCAGGCGCGAACCCTGGTGGCGGATACCACAGCTGTGGGTCCATTACCACCAGACTACGAGTGTCTGTTTACAAAACAAAAAAAAAACAAAACAAAAAAAAAATCAAAAAATTTGACTATGAATCTATGATGATATTCAATGTATTTCCAAAATTATTTTTCATTTTACCATTTTCTTGATGATAGGTATACTAGACTTAAAGTTAAAAAGAAAAGGGTATACTAGACTTGATGAAAGGTATACACTGAAAACAAGAATTTTATATCTATAAAAACGAAAATAAAATAAAATCATGATCATACGAAACTGGACTATTTATACGGAAAGCCCAAACATACACGGTGACACCGTTAGATGCACACGAAACATTGAAATTTTTGCTACCAGACTGATCTTAAGCAACCGCCACCAGTCAAGGACTCAAGGCTAACGTACAAATATTTGAAATTGTTCAGCTAATCAATTCAATATTAAACCATTAATATTTTCATAGATATTTTGTTGAACTTCGTAAGATACGAAAATATGCTGTATCTATAAATATACAAATCATAAATAAACCAACAGGAATTATTAATTAATTATCTATATAGATTGAAAACCATATAAATAATAATTAATGATTCAATGTAAAATTTATTATAATACCAACCGGACTTCTTAAGCTATGTGTTTCATGCGGACAAAAACAAAAAAGGAAAAAAAATCTATGTGTTTTATTAGCGGCCACTATTGAATTACCACTTACAATAGAAATATAAATCTACCGTTTATGTGGCGTGTGGGTTATATTAGCAACCAATTCAATACAAATTTTTTTTTTTTTCATTACTAACATGAGAAGTATATTATACGTTTATAAATTTGTGTATATATGTGTATCATACGTATATCTTTGTCTATTCGTGGTGATTTTTGTGTGGTCTGATTCAGTTTAGGATGACGATAAAGTTTTGTCTTTGTACTCATTTGCTCCTGTGGTGATTGGTGAGTAGTCGTCATCCAAAAAATCATGAAGCCACTTGATGGTTCTTTATCTTCTTCTTTTTTTGGTCAAAAACTTAATGGTTCTTTATCATTGTTAAATAATAGTATAAAACTTGACTGAAAACTATGAGTAACAACTTCCAGAAAATTGTTTAGAGCATAGATTCTTATTTAGGAATGGAAAACATACGTGACGAACTCTTATTTTCCCGATTGGTTGGCCGCCTTCTCTTTTTTTTTTTGTAAAAGGGGCAGGTTAGTGGATTTGTCCTTAGATACATGCACTACACCTTCATCCCGAACGAGATTCAATTCTGTTAAATTCAAATTTCGTAGCACGCTAAAGAATAACTGAATATCATATAACAAAAAAAAATGTATAAAGTATATAATTTATATAACTTAAAAAACATGAGCAATTTAAACTGTCATCTCTAAACAGACCGCCATCTGTAATCATTATCTATTAATCGCTTCAACTGCATCTTGTTTTCACCAATGTGATTATGGACTGAGTTTAAACTAGAGATGAAAATTACAGTGGTGAGACGACTAGGAAATCGAGAAGCTACTAGAACAGGATGTGACTCACCTCACTACACAACACAAGTTACGTGAAAAAGAAAAGAAAAGAAAAACTATATTAGAGATATATTTATGCATGGAAGATTCAATAGATATCTAGAGACTAGAGGGGTTATGTTATTGAATATATAAGTGGAATGGCCCATAACTATCCAAAGCATGCGCTAAGACTAAGAGATCCAACATGAGAGACACATACATATGTGTATGCGGATGCGGCAGCGTCACACCAGGCTTTTAATATATTATCAATCTGCGGTGTTTCTGTGAAAGATTAATCGTTGGTGCAAGATGGTGGTGCATGCGCCATAGTTATTGGTATTGTGAATTTAACAAGGTTGAAATCTAGCTTCGGTTAGAGTTTAGTTAAGGAATACTCGTCTAGCTCTAATTAATCTGTGTAACTGAAGGAAGTGATTTATAAGGTTTGGTTTTATTAACTGTAGTCTGTTTCTAATTGGTTCGTTTCTAAAGATGACCCCAAAAATATTAGTTAGAAGAACCAAACCTCGCTATTGAGTATTGTATGTGGACTTCAATTTATGTCTCAAATTTGTTTTGTGTACTTATTTACTTTATTTGTCCTCGTGAGAATGTAAACAAGCCTCAAAATCTGCACTTACCGAGAGATCCATCTCCTTTATGGAAATTTGAAATAATATTTTTGTGGTTGGTTTTTTTTTTTTTTTTTTTTTTTTTTTTTTTTTTTTTTTTTTTTTTTTTTTTTTTTNGTTTTTAGTTTTCCATAAATTGACGTCCACGGACAATCTCGCAAACGACCAAAATTTCATCAAATCAAGAAACCACGAATCTCCGAAAAAAGAAATCAAATTGGTTGTCATGGTTACAAATACACACAAAGATATAACGATAGATTTTTGTGGATTTAAGCTAATAATTGGGAGAAAGGAGACAAAGCCGTATACAAGATATAATGAGACAGAGACAGAGACGGAGATAAGAGACGTTTTTTTTTTTTTTTTTGTCTTGTCAACGTTTATAGGCCACAACAGGCCGGCCCACTGACCAATCCTCCCACTGAGGAAATAAACCCCGGGTTAGGTGGAGTCGAACTCCAGATAGAAAGGATGCAGAGGTTGCACTAACGCTGGTCCACTTGCTCCTCCCCAAATATAGAGACGGTTATATCTCACGAATACGACTAACTCACGAATCCAGAATGTACGGTTACTATTATCCTCATAGATTTATTTTGTGTCAAACGTATTATCGTTATAGATTTATTTTGTATCAGATAAAAGAAATATTCTTGTTAGAAAAAAAAAGTTATGATCAATTGGGCCGCAAGGCCCATAGTGTAGCAAAATCATACTGAGCTTCAGGTCCACGCTCATTGCTACGACGACATTTGGGAGTCGTTTTGGGTTGACTGAAAATTTTGTTTCCCTGAAAGTCTTATTAGAGGGCGAGAAATGGTAGCTGCACTACTGTCATCTTCATCTTCCAGACTCTTCTTCTCTTCAATCGGAAAGACTTGTTCACTCTCTAGATCCTCGATTCCTTCCTTTTCTCGGTTATCAGTCCGATCAATGGCCGATTCCGCTTTCAATAAAATCCAGATCCAAAGAGATGACACTGTAAGCTCGCTGCCCGATTTTTTCTCTACTTCGTCGAATTTTTATCTGTGGTTGTTTTTGGTGTATCGGAAGCTGGATTCGTATACGTAGTGCCTGAATTTCGACTTTCGAGTGTTGTTTACTGAATTTTGGATTTTCCGTGCTGGATTGAAAATGATTATTTCGTGTGATGGTTTCTTATTCCAAGTATCGGAATCGGCTGTGTAGTAAAGTATGGATTCGCTTCATTATATTTGATTGAATTAAACTGATCGTGTGCGAAATATCAGATTTCCCCATTTCAGTAGCGTTTTCAGCTACCATGATCGTATAGTGTGTGATTGTGGTGGTCAGATGGATTTTGCTTAGCTACTTCTGAAGATTTCCGTATCTTTTGGTTGTAGAGCTTATTTCTTTAAGAAGGAAGAATGTAAATTTGGGAAAGGATTATTAATAAGTTAGTATTGTTCTGCTTTGCTTCCTTCTTAAACATCTGAGATTCGTAGATATAAGGAATGTGAAAATGCATTTGGTTTGGCTGTTTGTTTGTATATGACTCTTCTATTGGCTCGATTAGCTGATTTCCTGAAGAAAACGTATACACTGTTCATCCTTTTTTTTTTTTTTTTTTTTTTTTTTTTTTTTTTTGGGTTTTTNTGTTGGTCAGACATTTGATGCCTATGTGGTTGGTAAAGATGATGCGCCCGGGATCGTGGTGATTCAAGAATGGTGGGGTGTTGACTTCGAGATCAAGAACCATGCCATCAAAATCTCACAGCTTGAGCCTGGTTTCAAAGCCCTCATACCCGAGTGAGTTGTCTATTGCAACGCGAGGTTTTTGCTTATTCTCTTTCAAAAAATCATGGCTGGTTTGAGTATCTTCTCACATCATTCTTCTGTAGCCTGTATCGAGGAAAAGTTGGACTTGATACTGCAGAGGCACAGCATCTGATGGAAGGCCTTGACTGGCCAGGTGCCATCAAAGATATCCGCGCTTCTGTTGATTGGCTGAAAGCCAATGGCTCAAAAAAGGTTGCCAAACTTAAACTGAAATGCTTTAATAAGTCGTAAGTTTGTATAAATTACAATTGCGGTGACAGGTTGGTGTGACTGGAATGTGCATGGGAGGTGCACTAGCTGTAGCTAGCTCCGTTCTGGTTCCAGAGGTCGATGCTGTTGTTGGATTCTACGGGACCCCTTCCTCGGAGCTTGCGGATCCAGCACAAGCCAAGGCACCTGTTCAGGCTCATTTTGGAGAGCTTGACAATTTTGTCGGTTTCTCTGATGTCACGGTAATATATATAATACCATTTTACATTACATTTGAAATTTGTTTAAAACTTGCCTGAGATCAGTCATACCACCGATTTGTGACACACTTTTGCAGGCAGCGAAGAATCTGGAAGAGAAGCTGAAAGCGTCGGGAGTGGCACACGAGGTTCACATATACTCAGGGAACGGGCACGCGTTCTTGAACAGAAGCCCGGAAGGAGTGAGCAGAAGGAAGAGCATGGGACTTTCTGATGAAGACGAAGCCGCGGTGGAGCTTGCTTGGTCTCGCTTCAACTCTTGGATGAAACGTTACTTGGTATGAGCTTTCTTTCTATAGACCATGTTTCATGCAAGTCCCGAAAACTTTGTGTGATGCCCACAATAAGGAGACTGCTCCTAGGACTTTTTATCTGAATCAAATAAAGCGGTTTGTTTGTTTGTGCTTGTGAATTTTGTGTGGAAAATGTTTGAAGCTGAAATCGATAGGCCTCCATTTTGTGTTTGTATGATTTCCGTTCCAGAAACCAAGAAATGATAGTGTATATATATGTTGTTAGATTGAATCTGTGTTCAAAAAATAGTTAATGGGCAGTCGGGATTAACAATTTTTAAAAAAACGGAGATTAATTGGGGATTAATCGGAAAGTAAATTTTGATCATATTTGATATATTTTTCAAATATTTTCATATATACACCTATATAATAAGTAACATATTCCAAAATATTATATATTGTTTTTTTTTAAATGGCTGAAATCATGAAAAACATTTGCAATCCTGGTCCAAACGATTTCTTTCAAGTGGATTTTTCTAACGATTTCTCTCAAAATATTGGATATGTGTTACGATTTCCAAAGTAACACATTAATATGATGGGCTTCTCTGAAGTGGGCCGAAATTATGAAAAACATTTGCAATTGATCCAAACAATTTCCGATATCACACACCGCTTTTTTAAAAAGTCGGCTTTATTCGGTCAATGTGCGTTAACCACACAGTACCACTCGATTAATGTTAATCGCCATGGTGGCATGCCGATGTGCGATTTTCAACCGTTTAATTGGCACAACGGCCGATTTTTTGAACATGGGATTGAATTACTGCTAACTCTGTTATCAACTATATATATATATATATATATATATATATACTCAATTATGAATCAATCTTAATCAGAGTGGGAAATTCACTGAATGATAGGACAAAATATACTCGATTTGTACTACTGTTAGCTTTTCTGTTCATATAATAAAGAATCCGAAAATGATAGGATAACCGATAACAGATTGTCTTCCATTTGATATAGAAATAAAATTCTAAAATTGCACGAATAATATTGTAATTTCAAATATTATGAAATTAAAATTTGCACGTCTTTCACATTGTATTTGACAATTTGTTACTTTCTTTTTGTCGGCAAACAGCATTGTATTTGTATTGATGTACGTAGGATTAGAGCCTCTAATTAACCCTTGACTAATAGCATAAATGTTCAACAAATAATTTCAGCCAAAGCTCCCTCAAAAATCTGTTCTATGGCTTCGGAGTTCGGACGTTGGTAATTTTTCAGTTTTGATTATTAGGTTCTGATAATTGTTTTTGGATGGAAAGACAAGTAAAATGGTATATCTGCTATAATTAGACATGCTTTTTCTAATTTAATTTACGGATTATACAGTTAAAACTTGGTTTTCTCGTTTCACCTGTTGAAGAAAAGGTTAATTCGCCATGCACAGTTACGTATCAGTTTAAAAACATTCATCAAAATATAATGCAAGTGGAGAAAGGACACGATACGGTAGTAACGGTACAGCCGTAATATCTGATCTTATCACTGAAGTGTAGTGTCGGCTAACGACTTAAAAGCGCTAAACACTCCCAAAAACTTTGTTCACATTTTCTCACCGCATAAGAGAAAAATCTTCATCAACGTTTGCCCAAATATCTTTCGAACCACATGCCGACAAATGATACAAATCTAATATCAAATCAACCGACAAATTATAAGAAAATACTTCATCAACGTTTGCCCAAATTCTTTCGCATCACATGCCAACAAATGATACAAAACTAATATCAAATCAACCGACAAATATTTTTTAGTAGAAAACCCATAAAACGTGCATGAGCCAAAGGAAGTAAGGAACCCACGCGATCGACGGGAAACAGCAAGTGAGAACAAAAAAAAATTAAAATTAAAAAAATTAAAAAATGCGCAACAAACACAGATTACAATTAGGAAACCCATAAAGAAAATAGAGAGAAACCACACCATATATGAGGAACACTTCAACCCATAGAAAGGTAGAAAGTCTCTTATGAAAAGAGATGGTTGATACTCCAACGTTAGGATCGGAGAAGTAAAATCTGGAACTAAAAAAGAGATGTTCCCTTGTTGCCATTCGGATCACGAGTTTTCAATTTTCATATTTGCTTTGATTCCTCATTCTTTCATGTTCAAATTGTCCAAACCATAACAAATTGATTTTTTTTTTATTAACTTTTTAAATGCTCCATCAAAACAATCATTCACTCTATTCTAATACAAAAATAGCTGCATACACATTTTCATGTTTTAACATAAGTAAATTTTTTTTAAAGGGTATTGTTTAAAATTTCAATGTAATGTTTTACCATAGATATCTAGTTTTTTTTTTTTTTTTTTTAAAGGGTATTTTTTAAAATTTCAATGTAATGTTTTACCATAGATATCTAGTTTTTTTTTTTTTTTTTTTAAAGGGTATTGTTTAAAATTTCAATGTAATGTTTTACCNTTTTTTTTTATAATTCAGTGATAAATCGTAGACCTATGGAGAGACTCAGGCTAATCTTCTTGGGGAGGTACAGCCCACGGATAGACCCTCTCTTCCGGTATTCAAATGGACAGTAAGCAATGACCCATATCCATTTGGCCAAATAGAATAAATCTAGTAATTTCACTCTTGAGCGGAGTCGATTCCAGGATAACTCCTCCACCAAGTGGGAACTACTATACCACCACCATTTGGTTAGATATCTAATTTACTTCATGGTAAAATTATGGTTAGACCACCTGTTGTGAATCAAGGTGCGAAACAAAGCAAAGAGAAAGAAAATATGATTGAGGCGAATACACCCGTTCTAGGGTTTCTTATTAACTCGTGTGATAAAGTAATTACAACCCTAATGAACCTTATATATAAACCTCCCCGATAAACCTAAGTCTACCGTACCTCGGGGGCTTTGCCCCCCGAACCCCCAAAAACTCTGCCTAGCGGGCCACAGGTATTGACAGAACTTGGGCCGCCCTAAAATGGCCCATTACAGCGGTAACTGATTATGAGTCACCTGGAATAACAAACTCCACCTTGACGAATAATCACTCCTGACTTCGCTACTTCAAAACTCTTGGGGGGACCTCCTTCTTCCTTAGCANTCGCTACTTCAAAACTCTTGGGGGGACCTCCTTCTTCCTTAGCACTGGAAGACATGGAGAAGCTCTTTGCAGTGTTTGAACTTCTCCACAGTAACTGGCTTGGTCAACATATCAGCAGCATTTTCCG
>OVBJ01002235.1:609-19481 GCA_900406535.1 Noccaea bulbosa
TTTTTTTTTTTTTTTTTTTTTGTAAAACAGAACTGCAGAAGATGAACAGAGGAGCCAACCTTTTTTTTATCAAACAATTATATTTCGTGTATACTACTGGTAGTTCAACTTTTTTTATTTTTTTTTCTATTACGGCAGCTTATTCCAATTTAAGATATTTCTCACAACATCCGAACATGAAAATTAAACAATATAGGAAAATATTCATATTAGAGTAAATGGTAAAGCGAGAAATAACAGTACCTTGCAGCAGAGGATACTCTTCACGGCGGATATTTGGAAGAACAAAATGACTTCGAAAGAAGGAGATCGTGTAGCCATTGAGAACCAATCTGTGGAGTTTCAAACTATTGGCTACAGATTCTGTGAAAATCCATCCAGAATCATGGATCAAACAGCTAATCTTCTCTTTATTTTCCTCTGTCTCTGAATCTGACGACTGCAAAAGTCTAGTCAAACTGTCACGAAATGGAGTCTCACATCTTCGGTTTAGAAGAGAGAAGAGAAAAGTGTTGTCGTCAGTTCCTGTCTCTGTTTCAGACAAGCCGTCTTGGATCTGTAAGAAGGTGAAGAGAGGATGGCTTGAAGCTTTTGGCGCGTTGAAGCGCGTGTGTATCAAAGTGATCGAGAAACCTCTTGAGTGGAGGATCTTGGCAAGCTGAATCATGGGGTTGATGCAGCCTTGTACTGGAAGTGGAAACAAAATCCCTCGTCGGCCATTACTCTTCTCCATTTAAGATTTCACTCTCTTGACTCTTTTTTTTTTTTTTTTCTTTGATCCAAATCCAGATCTCATGAAATTTCAGTGAGTGTTATTCCCCTATGAGATAATATATCAGAACATACGATATTAATATAACTTGTTTTATTTTTTCACGTGAAAAACGGAGACAAAACTTTACCCACTCCATTATGCTTATGAGGTAAAGAAAGATAAACACTAAACTATTGGTCCATTTCTAGTATTTTAAGGTTTTCAATGGCAAGACAAAGTGAGAGAGGCCAATTTATTTCGGGCCTAGATCAAAAATTAATTTATAAATGGTATTGTTTGGTATTGTTTGGTTTGATCAAAAATAAATTTATAATTAATTAATTAATAAATCATGTGTTGATATTGTTTGGTTTAAAGTTCAGATCCGGTTTTTATGCTGATACATAGTAATAAATTATTAATTAACAAATTAGGTGGATGCTCTGCATCCTGTGCAGTCATAACATCAATAATGAGTGAAATTATGACTATTTAAATATTGATGTCACATCAATAAAATCATAAATTATTTTCTATAACTATTTAGCGATATAATTTATGACTATTTAAATATTGATGTCACTTAGTTATGACTATTTATTTGAATAGTAAATATTGATGACACTCATAAATCATAAATATTTAAATAAGTAATCTTGGAAGTTTGAAAATGATTCAAAATCTAGGTTTCTCAATTTTTTTGTCGCTCATAATGTGGTAAAAAAGAGGGAAAACGCACAAAAAATTCTTTAATTTTTCAAAATTAAACGTTTTATTCTTGAACTATCGATTGCACGATTAATTCCTCAACTATTAATAATTGTTTGAAATTAGGTTTCGATTAATTAGACATTTAGCCGAAAAACGAGTCCGACATCAGAAATATATATTACGACACAAAACGCATAAAAAATGACTCAATTTTTCAAAATTGAACGTTTTATTCCTGAACTGTCGATTGCACGATTAATTCCTCAACTATTAAAGATTGTTTAAAATTGGGTTTCCCTTTATTAGGCGTTAATGACAATTAGACGGGATAACGAGTCCGTTAACTTAAAATCAATTTTGTCGGAGCTTATATGTTCTTCATTGGCGTTGTCACATAAGTTCCCTTCTTTTCAAAACCACGAACTAGGCCTGGGCATTCGGTTTTTCAGATCGAATTCGGGCCGGTTCCTTTCGGATTTCGGGTCTTTCGATTCTAGAAATTTTAGTACCGTTCGAGTATTTTTTATTTTTGGGTCGGGTCTGGTTCGGTTTCGTCCGGGTCCGGGTCGGTTCCGGATATCCAAACTTTAGTTACAAAATAAAATAAAAATAAAAAAAACTGTTTAATTTAAATATAATTTTGTTAAATTTGGCAAAAAAAATATTGAATAATAACAAATATAGATAAATATTTTTGGATTTTTTAATATTTTGGTTAATTTTATCTAAATATAACTATTATATTAGGTTTATAATTGTAATTTTACATATTTCGGTTATTTAAGTCTACATATAACTAATATTTTTGGGTATATAATTTTTTAAAAAAATATTTTGGGTACCCATTTGGTTCTTGGTTCGGTTCCGGTTCGGATCCGGTTTTTTTGGATATAGAAATTTATGACTCATTCGGATATTTGTATCGGTTCCATTTCAATTCCGTTTCATCTGTTTTGAGTCGGGTTCGATTCGGTATTTCGGGTCCGGTTAAATGTCGGTGAAGAACATATAAGCTCCGACGAAATTGATTTTAAGTTAATGGACTCGTTATCCCGTCTAATTGTCGTTAACGCCTAATAAAGCGAAACCCAATTTTAAACAATCTTTAATAGTTGAGGAATTAATCGTGCAATCGACAGTTCAGGAATAAAACGTTCAATTTTGAAAANATTTCCGATATCGGACTCATTTTCTGGCTAAATGTCTAATTAATCGAAACCTAATTTCAAATAATTATTAATAGTTGAGGAATTAATCGTGCAATCGATAGTTCAGGAATAAAACGTTCAATTTTGAAAAGTTGAGGAATTTTTTGTGCGTTTTCCCGTAAAGAAGAACATAATATAGAGATAATCAAAAGCAAATTTTTTGGATGGAAATACCCCTGGTGAAGAAAAAGCAAAGATTGTTATGTATATAGAATACTGTATTATACACCATAATCTTAACAATTTACTCTATATGTGAAAGACAAAGTTGAAATTCTTAATCAAAAAGCCTCTCATACATGCTTGAAAATCAGAAATTATTTACAACATTATGAGCGACAAAGAAAATGAGAAAAATAGGTTTTGAATCATTTTCAAACTTCCAAGATTATTTATTCTAGAGTACTGATCATATTCTAAATTAACAATCATTATCCCATACATACACACAATAAAAACAACGATTCAGCTTTGGAGAAAGAGACCATTTAGTCGAGAATTTTCTTCAGACGGACCAAAAAAAAAANAAAAAAAAAAGAATAAATATACAAAGGCAGTTTTGCCATTATACACATTACGAAGAAAATGATAAGTCGTAAGAAAATTTTACAAAAGTAACATAGTGGTGGTCTAGTGGTTTCACTTAATGGAAGAATTGTCATATTGGTCTAGATCAATGATCAATTTTCTTCAATCGTGAAATTATTAGATCTATCTCATTTGACCACATCGATATGGATCATCACTTTCAGCTTTTTTGAATATCCGGAAATAGGATATATATACATCTCTCCAAAAATTAGTTTGGGCCTTTCTATATGTGTGATATTTACCCTATGTTATAAAAAAATGATTATAAAAACTTATAATATGATTTATTCTTGCTAATTAATGTGTGAAATTAAAATAGCCAACTTTCTGTCGACATGATCCTACATATATGCGACTTTTTAATTAATATATTTAAATATTAACTAAATTAGCTCCTGCATACGACTTTCTAATTTAATATTTTACGCTGATAAGAATTTTTTCACGCATTGAATTATTTTTTTCCAAATAATTAAAATTGATTTTCATATTTTTTTGAGTTAGAGACTCTTTATTAAAATTATATAACTTTTTCTGAATTGATCTAAAAAATTATTAGTTTTATTTTCCTTTTTATACTAGGTTATCTAGTCATAAAACTGAAAAATTGGAATTTAGACTATAGTAAAATTAGCCTACTTCAAAATAGATTATTAATGGACCATTAAATGTTTTTATTTTTATTTTTATTACTTGGTAAAAAACTGTTCAATTTAAGAAAAACTTACAGTAAGATATCGTAATCACATTTCTCTAGAAAACTAACCTTGACACATATCACAATTTAGTTAATAATTTTTTTTCAACAAGTCACATTTTATTGTACACATTCAATTTTATATAATAAGATAGACCAATTCGAGATAGTTTGATAAAAACATGTACCTTGCGAATCATATAGATGACCAACTTGTGTCATCACTATAATCACATATCTATGGAAAAAGATCCACACTCTAATGAAAATACATTCCAATTGTAATATTGGTAAATCTGAAATATTGTTTTGAAAGTGGTGTTGGACGATGTTAGGGGTTCGGGAGTAGTTTGCACATGCTCTTAGAGGTGTGAATTGAGGATTGACTGTACATCTTTTTGTTTGATTGCTGTACAATCAGTTTAAGGTTCAAGCATCATGAAGAAATTGTGTAAAATCACTTTTGAACAACTAGTGTCGATTGAGTTGTTGAGGAGCTCGAGGAGTTCCGAGGAGCATAAAGCTCGTTCGGGTTGTTTTGGAAAGGTTGTAGGAGCAGAAGCTGTATGCTAAGTGGAGCAAGTGCAGTTTCTGGCAGCGATAGTTGGTTTTTCTGGATCATGTGTTTTTACAGAGGGAGTTCCTGTAGATCCGGAAGGGTTTGAGACTATCAAGATTTAGGTAAAGTTGAGTAGTACTACTGGGATCAGGGAGGTTTTGGGTTTAGCAGAGTACTACAGGAGTTTGTTAAAGGTTTTGCAAGTGTGCCGCAGCCAATGATGAGGTCGACGGGCAAGAATGTGCTGTTTGTGTAGTCGCCAAAGAGCGGAGATAGCTTTGGGAAGCTTAAAGAGTGTTGAGTAGTACACCAGTTTTGGTATTACCCGAGTCGGAGAAGCCTTTCATAGTGTACACAGTCATTGCAGAAGTTGGTTTAAGAGTTGAACGTCGAGTCCTTAGCAGACTACGACCTAGAGTTTATCTATCTTCCAAGCGAGGTTTTAGGTGGCAGTTGCGTTTAATCGGTGGAGAGTCGAATCATCTAAAGAGCATGATGATGATGCCTTGGTGAGCATGTTTTGCATGTTGTGTCGTGGTGCTTTTTCAGAGGAACTTTTGGACTTAGAGGCAGTGGATCAGGCGGATCTACTTAGTAGAATCAGAATGGCTCAACGTAGTGAGCATATTTTTTTTTTTTGGTGCTATCGCGAGCAGTTAGCTCTGAGTCTTCGGTCTCATTGAAGAGGCATTTTTGGTGCGTGGTCGGGCTTGTGTACCCGAGGTTGAGGAGTTGAGACAGGAGGTTTGTGAGAGGCTTATGCGAGCAAGTTCTTGATTCATCCAGGTGCGACCAAGATGTATCGTGGTCTCAGGAGGTGTGATCACTGTACCGGGATGAAGAGAGTTGGAGCTGTTTTTGGTTGCGGGCTGCAACACGTGTTTCGTCAGTTAAAGCAGAGCATTGGTGTTCTGCACATTGGAAGTGAGATATTATCACGATGGATTTCGTGATGGGAGTACCTATCGCATGGATTTGTGATGTTTGTTATGAGTTGTTTTACTAAGTCAGCACGTTTCTTCGTCATTGAGAAGGCAGATGAGCTGCTGTTTTGGCCGGGAATTTGTGCGAAAGGTAGTAAGGCTGCATGGTGTGTCACCCAGTATTGTGTCGGACAGGGATCCGAGTTGTGTTCCAAGTTTCGCCTCAGAGTTTGGAGGGCATTTCAGACAAAGATGGACACTAAGGTGTGTAAGTACAGTTTATCGATACAGTCAGAGGGGTAGTCAGAGAAGTAGTCAGAGAGGATTATCCCGACTTCTAAAGTTTTGTTCAGGTTGCGTGTGTGGTTTGAGATGGCCATTGGACTGGTCATCTGTGTCTGGCAGTGTCGCCACAACAAAAGTTATCAGGCGAGTTTTTTGGGCCTGGTTTCGTGTGAGGCTTGTTTGGGAGGCCATGTAAGTTATTGTGTGCTGGACCCAAGTGGGGGGAGCGCAACACTTAGGGAGTTACTTTGTTCAGGAAACAGTAAAGAAGGTCCGTGTTTTGAGACTCAATATAAAAAGGACTCCTGTTATGCAGAGGAGTTACGCCGTTGGGCGGAGACGAAAGTCTGAGTTTCAGGATTTGGAGTTAGAGTGTATCTCAAGATGGCTATGTGGAGAGATCTTAACAGATCCGTAGCAGAGATCAAGCTGAGTGCGCGGTTTGTGGTTCCGTTCCGGTGGTGGGACGAGTTGGGCCAGTGGCGTATCAGCTTGACTTACTTGAGTTTATGAGGGTTTTTGGTAATTTTTTTTTTCACATGGTGATGTTGAGAAAATGTGTTTATCCTTCAGAGGAGTTAATGGCTAAGATTTTGGAGGATCTTAGGCCAGACTTGACAGTTTTTGTGAGGATTCTAGAGAGAAGGGTCAAGGTTCTGCGGAACAAGAAGGTGTCGTTGTGAGAGTCTTATGGGACTTTAGCAGTTTAGAGGATGAAAACTTGAGGCAAGGATGAAGTTGGATTTCGGAAAGTGTTCGACTAGTAGGTCGATGAGTTAGTTCTTCATATTTGTGGTTTCGGTTGGTTAGCCTTAGGCTATGTGGTTGTGTGGTTTATGTATTTTCGTTCGTGGTACGAAATACATTGTTGGAGATTTATAAGATGGAGTTTTCCTTATAAATCTGGGTTCGGATGTTATGGGTTGTGTTGACCAGTTTGGGGTCTTGAGACAGTTCTAGTCGATTATGTTATAGGCGTTTTGGTTCTATTACTCTTTACGTTTAGGAGATTGTTTTCTCCTGCAGACCTGTCTGAGATGGTGGGTGCTCGGTATGGGTGGTAACGGACTTATCTGTAGATAGGTGCCGCAGTTTGTTTTTGCAGACTTATCTGGGACTAGCAACCTCAGTATAAGTGGGGAGATTGAGATCTTCGTACAGCCTTACCTGGGATTAGCTACCTCAGGGGAAGTGCTTGCAGACTTATACGAGTGTGGATACTTGGTATAAGGGTGCTGCTTACTAGTGGCTGTCGAGTCACGAAGTGAGTATCAAGAGGTGGTGGATCTCTTGAGAGAGACAAGTGGGTCTCTTGCATTTATATGGGTATTTGTGACGGTGGTGTCACGGTACGAATATTGTGACGTTGGTGTCACAGTATAGATATTTGTGACGGTGGTGTCATGGTATAGATATTTGTGACGGTAGTGTCACGATATGGTTATTGAGTTAAAGAGTAATGAATGTGGAAACATGCTTATAACATAGGATTATATGTGAGTCTCTGAGATCAGTGGTGGATCTCTTGTGTATGGCGAGTGGAGGGCCGGGTTTTGTCGTTGGATAGACGTGTTTGTTGGGATTCGAGGTCGAATCCAGCTTAGTGGGGGAGAATTGTAACATTCGTAAACCTGAAGTGTTGTTTTGAAAGTGGTGTTGGACAATGCTAGGGGTTCGGGAGTAGTTTGCACATGCTCTTAGAGGTGTGAATTGAGGATTGACTGTACATGTTCTTGTTTGATTGTTGTACAATCGGTCTAAGGTTCAAGCATCGCGAAGAAATTGTGTAAATTCACTTTTGAACAACTAGTGTCGATCGACACCCGAGGAGAGTGTCGATCGACACCGGTTTGTGAAATCAATTCTGGTTTAAGTCTATTGCGCGTGTTTTGTTGTTTTGGTCGAGTAGTGTCGATCGACACCAATAAGTAGTATCGATCGACACTGGTTATTGAGAAATCAAGTCGGTTCGATTTAATTCGCTGGTTTTGGCCTGTTTAGGGAAGAAAACCCTATTTCTCGATTTAAAAGAGGTACAACCGCATTTTGAGGCTCAGTGTTCGAGGTGAAAGAGATCAGAGGAGAAAGGAGGAGATTTCTGGAGATTTTGGATCGGATTTACTGTTCATCACAGGAGTTACTGTTCATTGCATACCGTTCATCGCTGGAGTTATTGTTCATCATATACTGTTTATCACAGGAGACACTGTTCATAACGTTCTGTTCATCGCAGTAGTTACTGTTCATCGCCGCGTGCAGTTCATCTGGAGCACTGTTCATCGTTTTTCCTTTTTTCCCTTTGTTCAATCGGTTGTCGAGGTGAGTGTGTGTCTGTAGGTCCGTGGATCACTAGAGATTTCGTGGTTTTGAGTTATTGTTGCTTTCTTGAGCTGTCCTTCGTTAATTTCGAGTTTGATTCGTTTTAGGGCGTTGAAAACCCTTGATTATGTGTTTACTGCGATTTTCAGTCGACACTGAGTTGGGCGTTGATCGACACCGGTGGAGATGTCGATCGACACCGGTGGAGATGTCGATCGACACTGCTCTGTTGCTAGTCTCTTTTGGTTGTTGATCATTGCTGCTATTGTTTATTGTTGTTGATTGTTTTATTGTCTAGTGGTTGTCGTACATGGCTTGTAGGCAGGATGATCAACTCACTAAGTATTTATAATAATACTTATGCATCTTCATTCCAATGTGATGCAGGTAATAAGAATGTTCCACCACAGAATAAGGCCGAGAGACGATGAGGATGATAGGGTGTTGTAGATATTGGGATATTGTTTAAGTTATTTTTGCAAACCTGGTGTTAGATTGCTAGTTTTATTATATTCTGGTTTAACTATTGTTGATTTGAATTAATTATTTATTTAATAGTTTATTTATTTGAGTTATTGTCTTCCGGATTGTGTTATTTGAATTAGCTGCATGTTGAGGATTAATATTTATAGTAATATTAATCTAGGCTAATTATTAAAAAAAAAGAAAAAACTGGTTGTTTCACCAATAATTTGTGATAAACATAAATCTTTAACAGAAATGTATTTATGGATTGGAGAATCAAATCTCAATCCAAGTTATTGTCTCCATGATGTAAGCATATTTTGAAATATTGACATATAAAGCTCTTGGCATCACCAAGTTTAACATCATTGCGATCAAAACAAAATTCTGGTATATAATTCTTTCCTCGTCTTCTGTTATATTTCGGAAAGTAGATCCAACAACTGAAAATCCCAAAACTCCCATTTAACATTAATAAGTAAAAAAATTTGGAGCGAATAGTCGTTGCTGATTTTCATTTCCGATTCCGACATGTTTAAAGAATGACCCCATCTTCTTACTCCTCTAACTATTACTGCCAAGATATGACTCTTGTCACTATGTAAACTACGTGATGCTTATTAAGACCATCATCATTATTGCAAATCAGTGATAGGTACAACATAAGCTTGAGTTGAATTTATAGCCAAGATAAAGAAAATTACAAGAAAGATTCAAAAGTCTAAGGTAAAGAACTTATCTAAATATGGACGATAGAGACACCAATAAAACATGTAGCTAATAAATCTAAATAAGGTAACATACAAATATTACGTAGGACTGCGAACATTCAGATTGAAAATATGAATCAAAATTATGTTGGAACCAAATTTTTTAAACTAACGGGCTGAATTAAATTGTGGACAAATATGAAAAGAAATGGGCTTTGGCTCATGTAAAATGAATGAGAAAGTTAAGTGAGTTAAATGAAGGAGCACTTCATCTGTCCCACATTGGAAAGGAGGAACTTTTTCCTCTTGTATAAATATAGTCATTTCCATAACAATGTTCAATAGCCTTTAGTGGAAGACTATAGAGGTTGAGAGAAAGAGGGCCATTGTGCAAAAACACACGCGCGCGCCGCGCTCGGCCGTGCCGAGCTGGGCCGGGCTTGGGCTTGGGCCTTGGGTCTTGGGTCTTGGTGAATGACTATTCTTTTCGGGCCAAATTCGTATTAGCGCTTTTGCTAAATCCCAACACGAAATTGCATAATGTCGAGAATAAATCTTAGAAGATTGCATTCAGATTTTCGGTTGATTAACACGGAAAATAAATATGGAATATTCCATATCCCTTAAGTCGGCTGCTTCGCTTCCACACCAAGTCTCCTCTCAGCTATAAATAAAGGGAATAAAGGGACTCACTCCTCTCATTATTCATTCACTCGAAAATCTTCTCTCCAGCAAATCTCCTACATCTCTTTTCTTCTCTAAAACGTAAGTGTCTCGAGAGTATAGCGTAGAGTAGTAGTTCGCAGATTCTATAGTCGGGTGCTGCGACTATAGTCTCACGTAGTTGTATCTTGGGACTCTCAATCTCGTAAAACCGCCACACTGCGGGAGATTTATTGAGTTAAGAAAAGAGATCAAATCTCGCCTTTACGTATTCGTCTATTTCCATAAAGAGTTTACAATCGTTTTTATTACTATATAATATCTATACTATAAGATTTTCATTCGTATTTTTCGATCTGGATTTTTGCGGTCCTACAGTCTTAACTCAATAAATCCGATACCTGCTTATCGCTTGAATCGGATTAAAAAATTGCGAAACAGTTTTTCTTATATGATATTATAAAACGGTTTTATAAAACGTTTTTCAGATCTAAATTTTCTGCGAACACTCTCTAGCTATTCAGCAGAAAGTGTCAATCTCAAAAAAGACGAATATCATTACTTGATAAAACGATTTACGCGACAGCTTCTAGCAGGATCGCGAAACGTTTTTTTTCAAATCGGTCATATCTGATCTCTGATCTAATATAACATTTAAGAGCATGTCTCTGTGAACTTAGCGAATTATTTTTAATCGCATAACCCACATCTGTTATCAATATTGACAAAACTTTGTCTTTTGTGAAACAGATCCAGAATGTCTGGCGGTGCTAACAACACAAGCATTGGGGGTGGAAGTCTACCTACTGGTGACGGCAATGTGCAGGCAAACCCAACAGGGAATGTTCAACCACTCGCTGCACCAACTTTGCCTAGCAACATAAGTGCAGGGCTTACGCCTGACAAATTTGATGGCACGAATTTCAAGCAGTGGCAACAGAACATGCACTTCTTTCTGACCACGCGGAATTTGGCAAGGTATCTCGTTGAGACAAAATCTAAGCTGCCATCAGATGAAAATCCAGATGTTCGTGTTGTCTTGACAGTGGAAAACTGGACGCAAGGAGATTTCCTGTGCAAAGGCTACATTCAAAATCGCCTAGAAAAACAACTGTACAATGTTTACAGTGAGATCAAAACATCCAAGGAGCTGTGGGATGCCCTGGATAAGAAGTACAAGTCGTTCAACGTGGGTTCAGGAAAATTCGCTGCTCGTCATGGTGGATTCAAAACCCATTATGGACCAAGTGCATGACCTGCAGATGATACTCCAAGAGATATCAGATGAAGGAATGAAGATCTGTGAAACTTTCACAGTGAATTGTTTCATCGAGAAGCTACCCCCTGGCTGGGAAGACTTCAAGAACTATCTTGCATTCAAGCAAAAGCCTCTGACTTTGGCTAACTTGACTTCTAGGCTGCAAAACGAGTCACTGAAGCGTAAAAAAACTGAAACAGTTCAAACTCATGATGCGAATGTGGCTGAATATCGCAACAAACCAAAAGGCAGGCCAAACCCTAACAAGGGTGTGCCGAACAAGGTTGTTAATCAGGCTTCCACGGGATTTAAAAGACAAGTCCAAGCCCCCCAATTCCCAAAGAAGAAGTTCTCAGGGAAGTGTAACCACTGCGGCAAGATTGGACATCGCGGAGCCGATTGTCGCAGCAAGGCTAAGGAGAAGAACCAAGCCAACCTGACAGATTTTATTCTATGGTTGAAGAAAATCCGATGCTATGGTGGTATGGCACTGGTGCTACCACACACATCTGCGTTGACAGAGAGATGTTTAGCACTTACCAGAAAAGCAAGGGAGATGATCGTCTGCTGATGGGAAATGTGTCCCACTCCAAGATTGAAGGCACTAGAAAGGTGGTCCTTAAGATGACATCAGGGAGAGAGCTCACACTCAACGATGTGAAGCATGTTCCAGACATGAGGAAGAAACTTATTTCTGGCACTCTGATGAGCAAGCATGGATTCGCCATCAACTTCAAGCCAGCTGATTCTTAGGAAGCATGGTGTTTTTGTTAGAAAAGGTTTTGTTAAGGATTGACAGGTTAAGATGTGTGTATCTCCAGTCTAGAGAAAAGTCAATGTACCTGTTTCCAATGATTTGAATAATAAGAAACCAGTTGCTTATTTGATTGAGTCTTCTAATATTTGGCATGAACGATTAGGACATGTAAATTATAAGTCTATTGAAAGGCTTATGAATTTGAACCTAATTCCGAAATGCAAAATAAACAAAGACAAATGTGAAGTATGTGTACAAGCAAAACTCACTAAAACACCATCTTATCATGTCGAAAGAACAACTGAACCTCTAGGCTTAATACACACAGATTTGTGCGACTTGAAGTATGTACAAACTAGAGGTGGCAAAAAGTATTTTGTGACATTCATAGATGATTGTACAAGATACTGCTACGTCTAGTTGCTGCGTAGTAAAGATGAAGTTTTGGAAAAATTCAAGGAGTACAAAACTGAAGTTGAAAACCAACTGGGAAAAACCATCAAAATGGTTAGGAGTGATAGAGGAGGTGAGTATGATGGACCTTTCAATGTGTTCTGTCAGGAGAAAGGCATCATACATCAAACAACTGCTCCCTATTCACCAGAATCTAACGGAGTTATGCAGAAAGAAAGAATCGAACTCTGAAAGAGATGATGAATGCAATGTTGCAGNCGTGAGTATGATGGACCTTTCAATGTGTTCTGTCAGGAGAAAGGCATCATACATCAAACAACTGCTCCCTATTCACCAGAATCTAACGGAGTTATGCAGAAAGAAAGAATCGAACTCTGAAAGAGATGATGAATGCAATGTTGCAGGAATCTGGGCTACCGCAGAATCTGTGGGGGGAAGCGCTGCTAGCCACAAACTATATCCTCAACAAAATACCACACAAAGTAACTGGCAAAACGCCATATGAGCTTTGGAAAGGTTCAGCACCTTCGTACACATACTTGAAAGTGTGGGGGTGCTTAGCAAAAGTTCAAGTACCGCCGCCTAAGAAGGTTTCGATTAGGCCTAAAACTGTGGACTGTATTTTCATTGGATATGCACACAATAGTAGTGCCTATCGGTTTCTGGTGCACAAGTCAGATATTGCAGATATCCATGCAAATACAATTATTGAATCAAGGAATGTGTCATTCTTTGAGAATATCTTTCCGTGTAAAAATAGACAGAAGCTGAAGCGAATTCATGACGCAATTGTCTCTGCTAATGAGGCTAGTACATCTGGTACTTCAGTAAATGGAACAGAAGAAAATGAAGTTGAACCTAGGCGTAGCAAAAGAGCTCGTAAGGAAAAATCATTTGGTGAAGAATACTTAGTGGTATTTCTCTGTGAGAATGAGCCAAAGACATATTCTGAAGCCATGTCTACACCAGACGCAGATCTCTGGAAAGAAGCTGTAAAGTGTAAACAGTGAAATGGATTCTATTATGCAGAACAATACATACATAATCACTGATTTACCTCCAGGATTTAAAGCACTAGGGTGCATATGGATCTTCAAAATGAAGATCAAAACTGATGGAGCTATTGATAAGTACAAGGCAAGACTTGTGGTGCAAGGATTCAGACAGGTTGAAGGTCTAGACTTCTTTGACACTTATTCTCCAGTGACGAGAATAACTTCAATCAGAATATTGATAGCAATTGCATCTCTAAGAGATCTGGAAATCCATCAGATGGATGTTAAAACAACTTTCCTTAATGGTGATTTAGAAGAGGAAATCTACATGAAACAACCTGAAGGTTTTGTGGTACCAGGTCAAGAACACAAAGTTTGTAAGCTTGTGAAATCGCTATATGGACTGAAACAAGCTCCAAAGCAGTGGCATGAAAAATTTGACCATGTGATGATGTCAAATGGATTTAGCATTAATGAATGTGACAAATGCATTTACTTCAAGAATACTCCCAGTGGGTACATATTGCTGTGCTTGTATGTTGATGACATGCTCATCATGCACAGTAACAAGGATATAATCCAACAAACCAAGAACATGCACAAGGGTCAGTTTGACATGAAATACATGGGTCTTGCGGATTTTATTTTCGGGATTAAGATCATAAGGACTTCTGGGGGAATCACCTTATCTCAGGAGCATTATGCTGATAAGATACTTGAGCAGTTCAAGAATTATTCGAATGGAACTGCGAAAACTCCAGTGGACACACAACTGAACTTGACTAAAAACTCTGGTGAAGCAGTGTTACAAGTTGAGTATGCAAGGGTAATTAGACGTCTGATGTACTTAACCTATTGTACCAGGCCTGACTTAGCGCATGCTGTGAATGTATTAAGTCGCTATACAAGCAATCCTGGTCATACACACTGGAAAGCCATAACAAGAGTGCTGAATTACGTTAGATACACTAAAAGTTATGGATTGGACTATGGTAAAGAACCTGCAGTTTTGGAAGGATACAGTGACGCAAACTGGATATCGGACTCAAAGAACTCAAAATCCACAAGTGGATACGTCTTTACATTAGGAGGTGCAGCAATATCTTGGAAATCTTCCAAACAAACTCTACTGGCAAGATCTACAATGGAATCTGAGTTCATTGCTTTAGACAAAGCAGCAGAGGAAGCATAGTGGCTTCAAAATTTTCTGGAAGATATTCCAATGTGGGACAAAACCAGTACCGGCACTGCGTGTACACTGTGATAGCAAGTCGGCTATAGCCCGGGAACTGAATACTCTCTATAATGGTAAATCTCGTCACATCAGGAGACGACATAAAACCATTAGACACTTGATCACAACCGGTGTAATCTCAGTCGATTACATCAAGTCAGCTGATAACCTAGCGGATCCATTTACAAAAGGTTTAGCAAGAGATCAAGTTTTGAAATCATCAAAGGGAATGGGTCTTTTGCCTATGACTTAAGAGGATGTGTGATGGACACCCAACCTTCGCGATTGGAGATCCCAAGAGGCTGGTTCAAAGGGACAACTAAATCAAACCGAATCTGCTTACAGCACTGAAAGACAATATGTCTGAGTCCATATCCCAAAAATGATGCACAGTTATTCCTGTAAGTTTAAAGGATAAGCAATAGCTTTTAATGATATGAGTAGCTTTCATATATATATGGAGTATTAACAGGATACTTTTCTTATATGATAGGAGCTCAACAAAATCACCTAGTGAGTGTGAAATGGGGCCGTTTCTAGGAGGATGAAGTCCAGGCAATATTCTCTAAGTTCACTCATGATCAACCAAGCAAAGTTCAAGGCCACAATGAACGCAACAGAGAACTGAGTTCTACGAGGAAATGAAGCTGGGTTATAGCTGTTGTTTCGGTTTACATAGACATCTGGGTGGTTCAAGACATCATGTTCACCTCCTGGCTAAGTAAACCAGACAGATATTAACAATGAGTGGTTCAAGGCTGAAATATGCCACTACCTCATACACAGTTAATTTTCGCCAATACTCTCGAAAAGTCTTTCTGTCGGGTCTTAAGAGATCTGCATAGTCTTTCGAGTTAGTAGAGTCTGCATATGTTTTAGAGACATTTCTATTCATGTGGGGGATTGTTGGAACCAAATTTTTTAAGCCAATGGGCTGAATTAAATTGTGGACAAATGTGAAAAGAAATGGACTTTGGCTCATGTAAAATGAATGAGAAAGTTAAGTAAGTTAAATGAAGGAGCACTTCATTTGTCCCACATTGGAAAGGAGGAACTTTTCCCTCTTGTATAAATATAGTCATTTCCATAACAAGATTCAATAGCCTTTAGTGGGAGACTATGGAGGTTGAGAGAAAGGGCTCCATTATGCAAAAAACACACACACGCGCGCGCCGCGTGCCAGGTTTGGGCTTGGGTCTTGGGTCTTGGTGAATGTGGGCTTCTCCCACAAAAGACTATTCTTTTTGGGCCAAATTCATATTAACGTTTTTGCTAAAGCCCAACACGAAATTGCATAATGTCGAGAATAAATCTTAGAAGATTGCGTTCAGATTTTCGGTTGATTAACACGGAAAATAAATATGGAATATTCCATATCCCTTAAGTCGGCTGCTTCGCTTCCACGCCAAGCCTCCTCTCAGCTATAAATAAAGGGCCTCACCCCTCTCATTATTCATTCACTCGAAAATCTTCTCTCCAGCAAATCTCCTACATCTCTCTTCTTCTCTAAAATGTAAGTGTCTCGAGAGTATAGCGTAGAATAGTAGTTCGCAGATTCTATAGTCGGGTGCTGCGACTATAGTCTCCCGTACTTGTATCTTGGGACTCTCAGTCTCGTAAAACCACCACACTGCGGGAGATTTATTGAGTTAAGGAAAGAGATCAAATCTCGCCTCTACGTATTCGTCTATTTCTATAAAGAGTTTTCAATCGTTTTTATTTCTATATAATATCTATACTATAAGATTTTCATTCGTATTTTTCGATCTGGATTTTCGCGGTCCTACAAATTATTATAGTATAGAAAACATAAACGAATAAAACATTTGAAAACTTTAAGAAAAAAAAAAAGAATATGTAGAGGTGAAACTTAATCTCTTTCCTTAATTTAATAAATCTCTTGCATTGTGGTGGTTTGATGAGATTTGAATCCTAGGATACAGCTATGTGTGATACTATACTCGCGACACTCGATTATAAAATCTGCAAAATTAAATTATTATGCTATACTCTCAAGACACTTATATTTAGAGAAGAAAACAGAAATAGGAGAATTCCTGGAGTTTTTATTTTTCAAAGTGATGAAAAATCAATGAGGCGTGGCCTTTACTTATAGTGGAGAAAGAACTTTGATCCGCAAGGGATATGCTCGATGCACAAGAAAAGAATATATGCGGGATATTCTTTACGATTCACGAGCAAGCGAGGCATATTTGGTAATTATGCATCTTGATCAAAATCGAAAGAGAAACACAAATATTCTGTAACTATTTTTGAGTTAATCTAAACAAAAATATTTTGGACTCAATCTTTCTTTAAAGATTTATCCGAGATATTATGCAAAATATTTTTGGGAATAATCGACAAAAAACCAACAATAAATGTTGACAAAATGTAAATAGAAACTTGGTCCCAAAAAGAACATATTTTTGTGGCCCACATTCACCAAGACTTGAGACCGACCCGGCGCGGAATGGCGGCAGCGCGCACGTGTGGATGAGAAGCCTTGATTCGCTAAGGATATGCTCGATACACAAGGAAGGATTATTTGCGGGATATTCTTCTCGCTTGACGCTCAAGAGAGGCATACTCAGTGAATATATATGCTTCTTGATCGAAGCCAAAAGGGAAACATAATTATTCCGTAATTATTTTTGAGTTAATCTAAACAAAAATATTTTGGACTCAATATTTCTTTAAAGATATATATGATATATTATGCAAATTAGTTTTGGAAATTATCAACAAGAAATGTTGGAAAATGAAACAACCAAACTTTTTTTTTTTTTTTTTTAATAATTAACAGGTGCGTAAGTTCTCAATAAAATAATCAAATAATTCAACTCAACAATATTTCAGAATAATTAAATAAATCTAGCAACCTAAACACCATGTTCTAGCAAAGTAATTTACTCGACCATGGTGCAGACATCACAAGATATGATGAATGAAAACATGATGAGCATTAAAAAGAGATAAGGAATAAGAAAGTTTCTCTGTTTATTGAAAAAAAGAAGTCGATCTCTCCTTAAAACTCTCTTGAATCCAATACAAAAGAAAAAGAAGAAGAAGAGCAAAAGGTTTCAGTAAAAGTGTGTGTGTGCGCCTTGGATCTTGGGAGACGCCTCTTCTCTCTGCTTCCAGGATGGCCCTCTCTCCTTCTATGATGGCGCACACTTCCTCCTTTTCATAAGGCTAAAAGATTGCATATATAGGGGAAGTCGGTTAGGTTTTAGGAGCACCGGAAAAGGAAACTTTCCGACTAACCGGGTTTGATGTTTTGCGATGTGTATGAACCGGGTTTGGGACAGGGAAACCACCAAAAACAACTTAGGCTTGTATTAAGTTGAGCCAAGGCCTAAGCCGCGGAATCCGAGGTCGTCGGTTACACCAACTCTTCATGGGCTTTCCTCGCCTAGACATACATGTCTCAGGAGAAAAACAATCTAGACCGCATTTCTGCTCCAAATGGCTCCATTTCACTTCACTGTGTTGCATGACTCAAATATCTATCCAGCAAGATCAAGAACATGATTTGTGGACGTCGGGAAGACCTTCTACCGCGGCCATCTTTCGGATGCTCCGGTTCAGTCCGAATGCGAGAATTGGACACTTGGAGGTTTGGACACCTGCAGATCAATTGGTGGTAGCTTCCGGTGAGGGAGTGCTACTTAAAGGGTGAGGTCTCAGGTTTGAGACTCACCAACAACCTAGGTTGGTATAGTGGATGTGGCCTTATACATCAGAGGGGTTTGGTGTATTGGGCTGCAGCCCTAATAGTGCCGGGTGGGGGCCCATGAGGGGTGCATGGACTGTTACAAAAAAGTGCACTTAGGCCGCAGCCAAGGCCCCCATGGTACAGCTACTGTAACAGCCCGGCCCACCGGCCCACCGCCGGCCCGGCACTGTTAGGGCTGCAGCCCAATACACCCCAAACCCTCTGGTGTATAAGGCCACACCGCCACTTATACCAACCTAGGTTGTTGGTGAAACTCGAACCTGAGACCTCACCCTTTAAGTAGCCTTCCCCACCAATTGACCTGCAAATTGTAACATTAGTGAACCAGAAAGTCGTTTAGAAATGGTATTGGACGGCATTAGGGATTCAAGAGTGGATTACATGTGCTCGTTGAGGTGTGAATTTAAGGTTGATTGTACATGTTCTTGTTTGATTGTTATACAGTTAGTCTAAGGTTCAAACGCTTCGAAGAAAACGTTTAAAAAGCCTTTGAATCACTAGTGTCGATCGACACCAAAGGTTTGGTGTCGATCGACACTGGTTATCAGGCTGATTTCCGGTTTAAGTCGATCGAATTAGATTTGGTTTTG
>OVBJ01002237.1:0-19464 GCA_900406535.1 Noccaea bulbosa
TTTGTCCATTATGCTTAAAACGTATCTTATATTAGGCCAATTAAGATATTTGTTTACGGGACAAGTGTCCAATTATTTACATGGGCTGCGTGTTCGGAAGCCAAATCATTTTTCTTTCTTCCTCATTTGTCGATTTCCCNAAAATATGATGAGGTTTTGCGAATCGATGAAGAAGCTGCGGGGAAATCAAACTGCTTCCGCTTAGATTCGGCCATCTTTTTGCATGGTGAATTTTCTTCAAAAATTGGTTTTATATGGCATTTAATTTGAGTTTTATGTCTTCTGTTTCGCAAAATCTCAGCATAATTGGAGTAGATTTGGGTCTTTAATCTTTGTCTTGTTGGTTTTTAAACTTACGACTGTTTTGGTTGTCGGGACAAAAATCGGGTCTTTCTGCTGCTGTTTTGGTCAAATTAATCTCTTTTAATCTCAAATCTAATGGTTGCTGATACATGTTCTTCTTTCGATTCTTTGATTTTTCGTAATCATCACTCTTTAATTCGATAATAAAATAAAATCGTTTTATCTCCACTTTTCTTTTAGTTCAACAGTTGAACGCAATTATGCAAGAAGATTTTTTGAGTTTTGATTCAATATATATGTTTTAAACCTACGATATACATTAAGTGTACTTAGAATTGTGATGACAAACTCGTTTTGTTGATTGAAACTAGGAATTGTGAATCTTGCAGAAATATGTGGTGAGGCAAAGTCTCCAATCTCATGAACTTGCGTTTCAGAGATAAGTGTCTTACCTTCATGCTTTGTTTACGATTGCTAGTGTAAGAATATGATTCTCGACCGTCCTTGATTTGGGTTTGTTTATGTGATGACTGGTTCTTATTGTTTTTGGTTTTTTTTTTGTTTCCTAGGTGAATGGAGAGTACACAGGAGATGATGTTGGTGTGAAGATCAGATCGACTGCTTTAAGAGAGAGTCTCTCATCTTCACTTATTTTTGGTTTTTTTTTTTCTAATGCTTTTGTTTGTTTATTTTATTAGAGATAATTGTCTAGCTAGTGTTTGTGTTAGTTGTCACGTATTAGCTGGAAGTAAAAGATTCCATTGATTGTGTTAGCTGGAACCTCTTTTTAAAATTGTTAAACCTTTCTCTTCAAATCATGTCTCCTTTCAGCGAGTATGGTTGAGACTTGACTGTTGTAATAAATGACTTGTTAGACTTCCTAATGACTAATGACTTGTTAGACTTGTTGTAGATGGCTAATGACTTGTTAGACGTGCTTTAATAATAAATGTGTGTAATGTGGTAGATAATTGTCAATATGGTTGTGATGAATGCTTGTTATTATTAGTGTTAATATATTTTGGTCTTTAAGTGCACCATCTCCTGTTTTTCTTCTCTTCTTTATAATATGTGAAACACAATTTGTAGTTGTAGAGAGCCGTTAAGCCAACTCCTCTTCTCTTTGTTCTCAACTTCGACAAACAACTCTTCTTATCTTTCTTATCTTTCATTTTCTCTCTTCTTCATCATTTGGGGATATGGACTCCTCGAATCCTTCTAGTCTTGTTGGACTTTTGAATAGTCAACAAGATCCTCTCCTTTCTTATCCGTATAGTCATAATAGCTTTCCTCCTTTCGTTGAACTTGGTTCATCCCAAGTCCCTCCCTGTTATTATCAATGCACTTAAGAGGCATCGTCCATTGAAGCCATTCCTGGATGATGTAAAGAAAGGCAGAAATGGACTCCATCGGATGATGTCAGTCTCATCAGCGCTTGGTTGAATACGAGCAATGATTATGTCGTCAGCAATGAGCAGAGAGTAGGGACCTTCTGACAACGCATTGTCAACTACATGGCTCCAGTGAGTAGAGAGCCAGGTCACCTTAAGCAACGGTGGCAGAAGATAAATGAAGTGGTACAGAAATTCTGCGGAGCATATGACGCTGCAACAAGAGGGAAAGCAACTGGTCAGAACGATGACGATGTCCTTAAAGTGGCCTACGATATCTTTTTCAACGACTACAGGAGAAGATTTAACCTTGTATATGCTTGGAGGGAGCTACGGTATGACCAGAAATGGTTATCCCTTTCCAGACCAAAAACCAATGGAACGAGTAAAAGAAGAAAGTGTAATGATGGTCCCCAAGCAGGAAACTCTGACGACTTCACCAGTGTTGATTACCTAAGAAGGCCCACATAAGATGATCTTCAACGGCTACTTGATAAAGGATAACAACGTTGGTTTCCCGGGATGATAGGAAGCATCGACTGTATGCACTGGGAGTGGAAGAATTGTCCTACCGCTTGGAAAGGGCAATATTCACGTGGTTCAGAAAAACCGAAAGTCGTTTGGAGGCGGTAGCTTCATATGATCTCTAGATATGGCACGCATTTTTTGGACTTTCAGACCTTAAACGATCTTAACGTTCTTGATCGGTCACCTGTTTTTGATGATATAATTAATGGGGTAGCTCTGCAAGTGCATTTCTCTGGCAATGGACACGAGTATGGTTTGGCTTACTATCTTACAGATGGTATTTATCCAAACTGGTCAACTTTTATCCAGTCTATTAAACTTCCCAAGGGTCCGAAAGCAAAACAATTTGCTAAACGTCAAGAAGGTGTCTGAAAAGATGTTGAGCGTGCTGTTGGAGTCTTGCAAGCATGATTTGCTATTGTCAGAAACCCGATTCTCTTGTGGGAAAAAGCCAAAATTGGAAAGATTATGAGAGCTTGTGTCATACTACACAATATAATAGTAGAAGATGAACGAGATACTTACCGTTATCGTGATTACATAGCAGAATTCCGACAAGGAGAGGGAAATGCTCCTGTGGATGCACGGGTTCGCAGAAGGCATACAAATCTTGAGGATATTTTGAATGCTCGAACTACAGTTCGTGATAGAAAAGTGCAACAACAACTGAAAAAAAAAATTAGTTAAGCATATATGGCAGAGACATGCCAATGGTTAAGATGTCGATGATGAGGATTATGATGATGAAGATGAAGATGAAGTTGACGATGAAGATGAAGATGAAGATGAAGTTGACGATGAAGATGAAGATGACATTTAAATCTGTTTTTCGTATTTATCGTTTCAAAAGTTATGTTTTAAATATTTTATGTGAAATTATGATTTAATTTTCAATCAATGTAAAATATGTATTGTATTATATTTAAATAAACTTAATTCACAAAAAAAAAAAATTAAAAACACCTAAAAAACTTTACCAATAATCGATGCGAAAACAGATGTATCTTAACTATGTATCCTAACTTAAATTTATTATTACAAGGGTAAGATGCAAATTAAATATCCACCAATAATCTTGCTCTAATGTTGTTATATCTTCACTTGGAAATGCACATTTCTAGAAAAGATTCGTTTTAATACATGCTTCTCCATATCAGAAAAAAGATTTAAAAAAAAAAACATTTCCCAACATACACAATGTACTTTACTAAAATCTGGAACCAAACAAAGTACGCACAGCGTAATTTATTATCATCAGCTCTTTTTTCTTTTCCAATACAAACATGAGAAACGACACAAAACACTAGTCTTTTCTAATTAACTTCTCCTGGGCACCGCACGAGCCTTAAGCGGATGTTTCATAACGACGGTGAACTCAAGCTTCTCCGTCAAATCAACTTCACAACCTTGGACCTCTTTCCACTCAAACTCTCTCACCATATTCGCCACATAGTACTCCAAATGCAGCATTGCCAAACCAATCCCCGGACAAATCCTCCTTCCTGCTCCGAACGGCATCATCTTTATCCCTCTACTTCCCGTTATGTCCACCGCTTCTTTTTCTCCGATGAATCTCTCCGGCTTAAACGCCATTGGTTCTTCCCACACCGCCGGGTCTCTCCCTATCTCGGCCACCATGAAGTTCACAGTCCCTTTCTTCGGTACCTTGTACCCTCCCAACACAGTGTCTTCAGTGACACTGTGTGGGAGTACGAAATGTCCCGGAGGATGCCTCCGGAGACCTTCTAAAACCACCGCCTTGAGATACGGCATCTTGTGCGCTTCCTCTTCCTCGATCTCTTTCGCTTCTTCTCCGACAACGCTCTTGATCTCCTCGTGTAACCTCTCTTGGATTTCCGGATTTTTCACGAGGTTCGCCATGATCCATTGCAGCGCCGTGGCGGTTGTGTCAGTTCCGCCGTTGAGAAACTCCGAGCATAAGCTCACAATTTCGTCTTCGTTTAGCTTTCTCTTCTCATCTGGAAGCTCCAAATCTAGCAGAGTATCAACATAAGACTGCACATAGTTATCTTCTTGTTCCTCCGGCTCCGATCCCTTCTTCTTCCTCTCTTCCACGATCTTTCTCCGAGCACGAATCAACGGTAGCAAAACATCTCGTTGTCCTTCCCGCATCTGGAAAAACTCCTCCCATCGCTTTCGGAAAATCAATTTGGTGAGCTTAGGGAAGATGTTGAGGATATTGAATCTGGAGAAGCTAAGAAGCTGCCGTCTCTGAACAAATTCGACCTGTTTGATTTGTTTCTCATCAAGCTTATCTCCAAAACACATGAGCACGAGAAGCGCGAACATGGCGTAATGGAGATGATCGACGAGGACGATCGGTTCTTCGCTTCCATGGTTACGAAACCGATCGAAGAGAATCTCGAGAACCCAGCGACGAGCGTGAGAATAAGATCTCACACGCGACGGGTGCAGAATCTCGGAGGTGAGGTTTCGTCGGAGAAGACGCCACGTGGCTCCGTAAGATCCGGAGCTGATGTTGTGTTGATTGCTGGAAACGATTTTGCTGATTGGAGGGGCGGGTGGACGATCGGCGAAAACGGCGCCATTTAAGACGAGAGCTTGGTGGGCGAGGGAGCGATCGGCGATGAAGATGGAGGGACGGGAAGTGATGCGGAGGGTGACGATAGGGCCGAGGCGGTGGTGGACGGAGCGGAGATAAGAGCCGAGACCACCTAAGCCTTGTCGGAGCCAGTGGAGGGTTCCGATGAAAGGGAAGAAGTTTGGGTCAGGAGGTAGCGGAGGAGAGGAAGCGTTACGGCGGTGACGGAGGAGGAGATGGAGAAGGAGAGAGATTGAGAGAGAGACCAAAACGAGTAACCAAATCTCCATTTTTTTTTTTTTTTCAGTTATTTCTTTCTCTGTAAGATTTTACTTTTTCTACCCTTTTCTTATTCCTTTGTTCATATATATAGTTGTGTACACGTGTGTGGCTGGTAACAGACTTTTATTTTGGTTGGTCAATGGTCAACCCACGTGTATCGATTATTTATTCTTGAAACGTGTCGTTCAAGCATAAATTGGTTTTATAATTCGAGACTATTATCTTCTTCCTCTCTTTAAAAAATAAAATTCGAAATCTTTCTCCAATTTGGAGAAAAATGTAAATATCTAAATTTTTTTGAGGTGTTTGTTATTTTAAAAGGATGTATCTGGGTCGACCGGGTTTAGAAGTTTTTGTTTTACACTACAAGTCTACAACCCATAATGGATAGTATAACGTCACTGATTGCGTATGTTACTTGGTGTAGTGGACTTCTTTTTTAAAAAATAGGTTGAAGATTTCTTGTACACACTCTTTTAAAGGGGTAAAACCAAAAACAGAAATTTTTTTTTTTTTTTTTGACAGCCTATATTACTAAAGCAGTTCATAAAACGAGACCGGTGGAACAGAGTTGACATAATACATATCATAAGGTTAATCTCGTGCACTCCATACTACTTTATCCGCCTTTGTATTATTTGTCTTTGGAATATGAGTTAGAGAGAACGCTTGAAACATTCCTCTACATTTAAAAACAAAACTCTTCTACGAGGGTAAAAATAGAATTGATGTTGGTTTATTGAAACTTTGAATTCTCACCCAAAAACTAGAAAAGGACACAATCGGGGTTGATTGCATTCCATTTTAGTGGATTGGCACTTTTCTCTAAATTCACATACTTTGGTGGACTGTCGATTTTTATAGTCATTATGGGTCTAAATGGTATTATATGAATGTTTGTATAACAGAATAACGTAACAAATTATTTACGCAATTGCATTTTAAAAATAACTAAAAACATAAATTTGTGAAACAACTAAATTATAGTTAATCAAAATATTGTTTTTTAAAAAAGTATATAGAAATATTAATATGGATTCACAATAATTTATTAAACATCAAAGTTAAAAAATAAACATATACATTTACAAAGTTATAATATTTTTAATATTACCAATTCATTAATGAAAATTATCTGCTGAATTACCTTCCATACTATATGTATATATGCATTATCCGTTGTTTCCTCTTGTTCATACACAAAGTTTATGTGCTATAGTCTAGCTATTTAAAAATCTATATTAGATCTTATAATAATTGAGTTGATTTTAAACTAATATAAGTATGGATTTTGTGCAAAACAACCCTCAAACTAATTTTTTTTTGCAAATTAATCCTTCAATTTAAAATTGTACAAATCAAACCTCTGAAGTCAAAATAACGCCGCAATATAAGACTTCTCTACATTTGTGACAAAATTTAAAATGATTTCATGCAAAAAACCCGTGAACTATTTTTTTTTGCAAATTAAAAATATGCAAGTCAAACATGCAAAGTCGAAAGTCACTGCTAAAATGGACTTATATGTATTTGTCTTTAACTATAAACGACACAAAACGTAATATATAATATTTTAACCATTTTTATTAAAAGGAAATTAAAAAAAAAAAAACAAAAACAAAAAACTTTAATCTTCAATTTTTCTTTTCTTTCTTCTCTTATTAATGAATTTATCTCGAGTAATACTATCGCGAGTAAGTTATTTCTTTTCTTCATGATCTTACTAGCAAAGATAAGAACCAATTTACGCGCAATAGAATTATTCGAGAGATGCTCATAAAGACATAAGACTTCAGATCTTCAAGTAATTATATTGTGAGTAAGTTGGTTCGGTTTTGATTTTCTGGATTGGTTACGGTTTACATTTTTTTTTTTTGGGTTAAAAATCCTAACCCTAAACTCATTATTGATGGAGAAAAAAAGAGAAGAAATATTAAATTATTTTTTAAAATATTTTTTATAGAAATGGTTAAAATATTATAAATGTTTTTGAGTCAACATTTGTAGTTAAAGACAAATACATATAAGTCCAGCAGTAACTTTCGACTTTGCAGGTTTGACTTACATATTTTTTAAGTTGAATGTTAGATTTGCAAAAAAAAAATAGTTTGCGGGTTTTTTTGCATAAAATCATTTTAAAATTTGTCACAAATATAGAGAGGTCTTATATTGTGGGGTTATTTTGACTTCAGATGTTTGATTTGCACAACTTTAGATTAAGGATTTGATTTGTAAAAAAATTTTAGTTTAAGGGTTGTTTTGCACAAAACCCTATAAGTATTATACTTAATACATCTATTTGCCTATGCATTTATAATTTATTTTTATTTTAAGGATACACATCCGTAATTTTTTTCTGATCCGTAATTATATTATTAAGATTCAGTTTTGGACACTCCAAAAAGACCCAAATACTCAAAGTTAATCGGATCGAATGTTGGATAATTTTCCTTAAAGATTTTTTTTTTTTTTTTTTTTTTTTTTTTTTTTCCCCAATTTTTTNAATTTTTTTTTTTTTTTTTTTTTTTGTCTTTTTTCCTCAATTGTTGTAATTCGTGTTGGACTAACTTTTTCAATGCTCATAGAAAGTAAATGAGAAAACTGCCAAAATACTCAAAAAAAAAGTTTTTTTTGTCCCATTGCTCTTTCCCGTTTGTTCCTTGTCCCCTTATACCTTTTTTTAGCACATAATCCACTTTTGACCTCCAAATTAACTAGATTAAATATTATTTGTAGTTAAACCATTTTTTATTTAAAAATTAAAAATTAAACAAATAAACAAAACTTGAAGATAAGATTTTTGTTTCACTTTTGTTCTCTTCTCTTCGACATCTTCTTTTCTCTGGTTCCGAGATATCTCTGTCGATATCTTATCTCCTGCACATTCGACGGCGCCGGAAATCTCCTGAGACATCTCCGACCTCGTCCGCGGTCGCTCATCTGCTCTCCGTTCTCCTCATCGTCAATCGTCTGCTCTCCGTTATCCTCATCATCATCGGCCGTGTCTTCAGCCGTCCTCACTCTAATCGAGCTTCTTATCCGCCAATCACTCACAAGGTCCGTATAGTAGTTCTTTGATTAATTGACTGTTCCGTAAAAAAAATTGGAAATAGAGTTTGCAATTGGGGGACATGCAATTGGGGATTAGGGTTTTCGAAAATTGATTTGGGGTTTGCTAGGCTTCGGCATGGTTTCGAACTTGTAGAAGTGGGTTTCTATCTTGTTTGGGTTTAGGGAGTCCAATTTGTAGGAAAACAATTCTCGATATAGAAGAATTTTTTTTTTTTTCATTTTCTAAAAGGTTTGTCTGAAGTTGTCTGTCAAAAAAGGATTTTCAAATCAAAATGTCAAAATCACAATGTGTTTGACTTTTGAAAAGATAAATAAATGTGAAAATTTTCAACTAGTACATCACAAGTTGAACTCAAAATTTTGTAAGCCTTATATTTGATTCACATGTTATGTAATGGAAGCTGATTTTTTTTTCTGTTTATGTCTTGTAATTCTGCTCTTCTTTGTTTATCGCTAGTTTGCTGCTTTAGTATGGTTGTTGCTCTTCTTTGTTTATATCATGCATTGTTTATCTCTTGTTTGCCGTTCTTGATTCTTTTTTCTTTTTGTTTTTGTATTGAATTCTTAGCTGTTGTTTTCGTTAGTTGCAGGTATGGATTCAAACTTGCCCAAGACATTATTTTAGGAAGGAGCGGAACCACTAGGTGATAAGATAAACAAGTGCGCAAGAATATCGATCTTGAAGGATCTGGCTACTAATATCCCATTAAAGTACGCCGAATTCACTACAAGAAAACAGCGGTCTTGCGACGAAACTTTGCGACGGAATTATTTCAGTCGCAAATTTGCGATGAATTTGCGACGCTCTTGCGACGGAAAACAAAACCATCGCAAATCCGTCGCCAATTTGCGATGGAAACTACTCCGACGCAAGTTTGCGATGGACTTGCGACGAAATTGCGACTGGAGACCATTCCATCGCAAACTTGCGACTAAAATTGGGTTTACAATTTTTCGTCGCAAATTTATTTGTCGCAAATCTGTCGCAAGTTTGCGACGAAAGGTTGTTGGCGACATGCGGACCGGTTAGGTAAGCACATGTTAAATAAGTTTACCTAACTATTTGTGAGGGAATATTTCTGTCGCAAGGCCGTCGCAATATCGTCGCAAGGTAGTCGCAATTCCGTCGCAAAGAGCAATCCGTCGCTAATCCGTCGCAACATTTTCATCGCAAATCCCTCGCAAATCCGTAGCAAAAAATTATCAGACATCTATAAATAGCGAACGTAGCGTTGTTTCAATTCACAACAACTCGAAAAACAAGAAAGAGAGAAAGAGAGGGAAGAGAAGAGGGGAAAAAAAAAAAAGGAAAAAAAAGAAAGAGGAAAAAAAAAAAGACAAAAAAATGAGTGACGGAATATATAAATTACGAAGCTGGATGTATAACCAAAGAGATCCAGGGACCGGGGAAGTGACGAGAGATTTTGTTGAAGGATTACATGAATTCTTTAACCAAGCACGAAACCAACCACAGGCAATGCAAACTGGTAAAATATTTTGTCCCTGTGAGAAATGTAAGAACAAAAAATATATCGCTGTTGATACCGCTAAAAAACATGTATTTAATAGAGAATTTGTACCAAACTATTATGTGTGGTATTTTCATGGGGAAAATCATTATAATACTACTCACTATGAAGCGGGAAATAGTGGTTCGAGTCAAGGGGTTCAAGAACATAATTATAACGCTAGCTATGATTTTGGTCATCCTCATGTATTGGGAAATGATATTGAATAGCAGCAACGGAATATGTTTCATGATATGGTTACAGATGCATTTCATGAAACTGTACCTGTTCCTGCTGATAATCCGGCGGAAGCCATTTTGGAAGAACCCAACATGGAAGCGCAAAAGTTTTATGATATGTTAGATGCTGCAAATCAACCACTTTACGATGGGTGTAGAGAGGGACTTTCTAGATTGTCTCTACCAGCTAGGATGATGAAAATTAAAAGTGAAGATAACAGCAGCGAAAATAACATGGATAAGTGGGCTGGTCTATTTCAAGAGTATTTACCGGAAGATAATCTTTATGTTGGTAATTACTATGAAATACAGAAGTTGGTTGCGGGTCTTGGGTTACCTTATGAAATGATTGACGTATGCATTGAAAATTGCATGATTTTCTGGAAAGATGATGATAAGCTGCAGGAATGTCGATTTTGTGGGAAGCCGAGATACAAACCCACTAATGGAAGGAGGCGGGTCCCTTACCAACGTATGTGGTTCTTGCCAATCACTAAAAGATTGAAGCGGTTATACCAATCGGAAACGACGTCAGCGTCAATGAGATGGCACGCAGAACATTCCACACATCATGGAGAGATAACACATCCCTCAGATGCAAAGGCGTGGAAACACTTTCAGACGGTACATTCAAACTTTGCTAATGAGTCCAGGAATGTTTATCTAGGATTATGCACAGACGGATTTAGTCCATTTAGTATGTCAGGGAGACAATATTCGCTATGGCCCGTCATACTGACGTCATACAATCTTCCGCCGACAATGTGCATGCAGCGAGAATTTTTGTTCTTAACTATTTTAGTGCCAGGTCCTAAGCATCCGAAGCGTTCCCTAGATGTATTTCTGCAACCTTTGATTGACGAGTTGAAACAACTGTGGTATTCTAGAGTCTGAACATTTGATTACTCGCAGCAACAAAACTTCATCATGCGCGCAGTTTTATTGTGGACGATTAGCGACTTTCTAGCATATGGAATGTTGTCAGGGTGGACTACACACGGAAGACTATCGTGTCCACACTGTTTGGGTATGACAGAAGCATTTCAGTTGAGGCGTGGAAGAAAACCTTGTTGGTTTGATTGTCACTGTCGTTTTCTTCCTATCAATCACAGGTACCAAAAGAACAGGATTTTATTTACGAAGAATAAACTTGTTGGTTTGATTGTCACCGTCGTTTTCTTTCTATCAATCACAGGTACCGAAAGAACAGGGTTTTATTTACAAAGAATAAAGTTGTCCGTGGTCTCCCTCCGGATTATATTTCGGGACATGATTTACTTGATCAGATCGATTATTATGGTGGTGAGGAGACATGCATACGTGGGGGAAATTGGCATTGTACTGCAAACATGCCTGACGAATATGGACAAGCACACAATTGGCACAAAAAAAGTATATTTTGGGAACTCCCATATCGGAAGGATCACCTCTTGCGACACAATCTTGACGTTATGCATATCGAAATTTTTTTTTTTTTTGATAACATCATGCATACCATTTTGAATGTGCAAGGGAGAAGTAAAGACAATATGAAATTGAGGCTGAACTTAGCAGAAATATGCAAAAGAAGCGAGCTGGAGATCACTTCAGACGGCAAACAGCCAATTTCGAGTTTTCGATTGTCTGGAGATGCGAAGAGAGCTCTATTTGACTGGGTGGCCTCAGATGTCAAATTTCCGGATGTATATGTTTCCAAATTCTCACGATGTATAGAGCAAGGACAAAAAATTTCTGGTATGAAGAGCCACGATTGCCATGTTTTCATGCAGTGACTACTACCATTTGCATTACAGGAACTATTGCCGTCTCATGTACATGAAGCAATTGCTGGTACGTAAACAATTTAAATATTTACATTTCTTTTAACTAAGTTTATGTATATATATATAATATGTTTTTATTATTTTGTTTATGGTAGGTATTGGGGCGTTTTTTCGAGATCTTTCCACGCGAACACTGACAGAAGACGGGGTAGAGAAGTTAAAAAAAATATTGCTGTCTTGTTATGTAACATGGAAATGATTTTCCCTCCTTCATTCTTCGACGTGATGGAACACCTAACAATACATTTGCCATATAAGGCGGATCTCGGGGGGCCTGTGCAATTCAGGAGGATGTATCCGTTCGAGCGTTTTATGGGACACTTAAAGGGAAAGGCTAAAAACCTTGCAAAAGTTGAGGGATCTATCATACAAAGAAGTTTGACAGAGGAAACATCTAACTTCGCGTCTTACTATTTTGGTCCAAACGTGAGAACGAGGAGAACCGCAATGAAACGATACGACGATGGAGGCGTTGCACCTGTTTATAGGCATGTCGTCCCCAACATATTCAAAGAAATAGGCAGACTTGCTGGAAAGTGGAAGGAAAAATCGTGGGACCATGAACATTTGAGTGCGGCTTATAATTACATATTGCGTAATCTGGATGAAGTGCACCAATTTGAGAGGTATATAACTTTGACCATACGTTTATATATATATATATATATATTGTATATTGATATATATATATAACTCGGGATTTTTGTACAGCATATTTGATAATCTTCAGCGCCAAACATACCTTGGTTTACAAGAGCATGAGTATGAGTTTCTTAAAGAACGTGACTTTGTTGGATGGTTAAAATTCTATATAAGTGCTCTTCAAATTAGTTGTATATAAACTAAAACCTAACACTTCATAGATTTTAATGAGTGTGATTGTACCATTTGTTTATATATATAGGTGAGAGAGGGCTATCATCCGGAACAAATACCGTTGTGGCTGCATGAGATTGTTAACTCTCCAATAGGAAATATCACTACAGCACCAATGTACTGTACTCGAGGGTACATTTTCCATACGTACAAGTATGGCATGAGGAAGTCGACCGCAAATTATGGTATTCATGTCCCGGGCGAAACAGAATTCTATGGAGTTTTGCAAGAGATCATCGAGGTCACATATCCAGGAATTATCAACTTGAAATGTATTATGTTCAAATGTGATTGGTATGATCCGACACCAGGTCGAGGGGTTCGCATAAATGAGACGGTAGGTGTCACCGATGTAAATGCAACCCGAAAATATTCCAAGTTCGAACCCTTCATCCTTGCATCGCAGGCAGAGCAAGTGTGTTTTATTCCTTATCCTCGAGTTAGGCAAAGACGGGAGACTTGGTTATCGGTCATAAAGGTCAATCCAAGAGGTTATGTATTTGGTTTAGATGATAAAGTCGCAATGCAGCATGACAGAGTTGCAGAAGTTTCAAACCCGATCGAAGCCACTGAAAATATCATACACGTTGACCCCGAGAACAGAGAAGTTGAAGACGTCGTTGACGATTCAAGTGAAGATGGAGAAGCCGATGAATTCGACGAGTCTGCGACTGATGAAGAAGAACGGGAGCATAGTGAAAACTCTTACGTATCTGCTGAAAATGACGATGAAAATAACTTCGATTAATTTTGAGGTTTCGTTTTATTTGTATGTTAAGTTGTTTGTATTTTGAATTGTGATGACTTTGTATTCCCACTGTAAACTTTTTGTCTTTTTTAATTTCCATACTCCTCGCATTTTATTCTTTATCCTCGAATTTTATACTCCACCTCCGCGGAAACCTTCTCGGAATCTCCCTCCTCTTCTTTCACCACCGTGGAGTAAAAGGTTCTAAGATTCATGTATAAATTACTAATTCATGGTAAACAAAGAGTTATAAGGCAAGTATACAGAGGGATCATATTTCTGTATGCTGAGAGCGAGGAAGAAAATGGTGGATATTTCTGCTGCAAATCACATTCATGTGAGAAAGTAAATCTATCGCTCTTCAGCAGAAATATCCACCATTTTCTTCCTCGCTCTCAGCATACAGAAATATGATCCCTCTGTATACTTGCGACGGAATTGCGATGGAATTGCGACAGAATTGGTTATTTTTTCAGTTCCGTCGCAAATCCTTCGCAAACGTGCAATAGAATTGCGATGGAAAGTTGTTGCTCGACGTGCGACCATTTAGGTTCGCATGTGCTAAATAAGTTCACCTAACTTGTTGCGATGGAACTTGACATCGCAAGTCCGTCGCAAGTCCGTCGCAAAACGGTCGCAATTTCGTCGCAACTTCAGTTCCGTCGCAAATATATCGCAATTCTGTCGCATATGTCCATCGCAAATCCATCGCAATTCCGTAGCAAACGAATTTAAATTTATATAAATAGACAACCCGATTTCATTCATTTTCACAAACCAAAAAACGAAGAATAGAAAGAGGAGAGAAGAAGAGAAAAAAAAAAAAATCGGTGGAAGGCTTTCTAGTGTTAGAATCCACCGTTATCCTTTACCCCATGTTGATTATATGTCATCTTTTTTACCCCATGTTAATGAAAAAGTATACACCAGAGAGAAGCGGAAACGGAAAAGGACTTATCCAATTTATTCTCGAGAGGAGAAGTCCTTTTCCGTTTCCGCTTCTCTCCGGTGTATACTTTTTCATCAACATGAGGTAAAAAAGATGACGTATGATCAACATGGTACATTGCGATGGAAATGCGATGGAACCAAAAAATTAATTTGTCCATCGCAATTCCGTCGCAAAACTGCCATAGAATTGCGTTGGATGTATAAATTTTTGTTTTTCCATTGCAATTCCATCGCGACATTGCGATGGAATTGCGATGGAGAAATTCTATTTTGTGGTTCCATCGCATTTCCATCGCAAACTTGCGACGGTTTTGCGATGGATACCTAAGTTTTAGGGTTTAGGGTTTCCTATTTTTCAAATGACAAGGGGTTAGGGTAATATAATCTTATTATGTCCTGTATAACTAAACCATAAAAGCTTTTTACAAAATAAAATTTGTTTCTTTTGAACCATGTACATATCAAGCTCATTGGCGCTTACGACTTATATAACATTAGAAACGTTTTGGTTGAAACATCGACCATATATATATATGTATGAATGTTCAATATCTATATTCGTATTCAAATTCATCCACCAATCAGCATATATATTCAATACCTACAATCGTTATTACTTCGTAGTGAAATCTCAAAACCCTAAACCCTAAACCTAAGTTTCCATCGCAAATCCTTCGTAATATTGCGATGGAAATACCCCATTCCAATGCAATTCCATCGCAATGTCGCCATGCATTGCGATGGAATTGCGTTGGAATGGGGAATTTCCATCGCATTTCCATCGCAACATAACGAGTTAGGGTTTCCTCGATATTCATCGAAAATCCGTCGCAATATTGCGGTGAAATTGCGATGGAAATGCCCCATTCCAACTCAATTCCATCGCAACAGAACGATTTAGGGTTTCGTCGATATTCATCGCAAATCCCTCGCAATTTTGCGATGGAATTGCGATGGAAATGCCCCATTCCAACGCAATTCCATCGCAACAGAACGATTTAGGGTTTCATCGATATTCATCGCAAATCCCTCGCAACTTTGCGATGGAATTGCGATGGAAATGCCCCATTCCAACGCAATTCCATCGCAACATAACGATTTAGGGTTTCGTCGATATTCATCGCAAATCCTTCACAATATTGCGATGGAATGGGGCATTTCCATCGCAATTCCATCACAATATTGCGAAGGATTTGCGACGATATATAAACTCTATATATGTCAGGCGACTCGGTTTGAGCGAAGCTCAAACCCACCCACACCTCTGCATTTTTTTCTTCCGTCGCGCCTCTCTTTTACTCTCCTCCACGCCTCCTCGCCTCCACAACTACTCCGCCGCCGACTCCGGATCTTCCGTCGCGCCTTTCTCTCTCTCTACGGCGCTTCTCTCTCTATCTCACTCTCCTCCGCGTCTCTCTCTCTCGCGCGCCTTTCCGAGATCTTCTCCGCCGGTCCGCGCGCCTCTCAGCAGATCCGCCCTTCCCGTCCCTCCGACGCGCCCATTTTCTCTCACTCCGCGCCGCCTCCGCAGATCCGCCCTTTCCGTGAGTCCTACGCGCCCGTTTTCTCTCCCGAAGCGCCGCCTCTTCGCCGATCCGCCACTCCTGTGACTCCGACGTGCCGCTGCTAGACGCCATCGCCGTCAGCCACCGCCGTCAGCCACCGCCGTCGGCCACCATCGTCATCGACTCGTACCCGCCGCCGCCTATTCTAGGTTACCTCTTCTGAAATTTTTTGTTCTCTTTTTTTCATTTTTTTGTTAAAAATATTGTTAGATAAAATTAGCTTGATTAATTAGTTAGATAATTAGTTAGATAAAATATTGTTTAGTTTAGATTGCTGATTAGCATGCCTGATTGTTAGATGATTAAATTAGATGAGTTTTAGAATTTAAATTTTAATATTTTAGATTAGAAATTTTAATTATTAGCAAATGATTTTTAAGAGATTAGATTGTTATAATAATTTAGCTAATGATTTTTAAAAGATAAAAGATAAGATTGTTGGAATTATTTTGAAAATTTGTTTTAAAGATATTGTTAGAATTAATTGTCACATAATAGTTTGGGTGAAATGATAATGAATTTTTATTTGTAATAAATATTATTGTTACTTTTAATTTTATTTTTTTAATTTATTGCAGATGGAGAACCAAAACTCTTACGAGGAGTACCTAAGTCAGGGAGATACCGGGGCCCGTGCTGTTTCCGGGCCCCGGACTGTTTCCGGGCCCCAGACTGTTTCCAGGGCCCGTGCTGTTTTCGGGGCCCGTGCTGGTTCCAGGGGGCGTGCTGGTTCCGAGGGCCGTGCTGGTTCTAGGGGCCGTGCGGGTTCCGGGGGTTCCCGTGGTGGTCGTTCCATTCCCGTGAAGAGTCACGGGCACACTGCTAGTAGTTCCCATGGTTCTACGTGACAGGAGCAGCAGGAGCGGCAACGGTCCAGGTCTCCATCCCCACCTCGTATGTCAGCCGCGGTTGAGGCCGCGTGTGAGGCCGCTAGAGCCCCATATTATGCGGCTATTAGGGAGATTCTAGAAGAACCTGGTCATGAACTCCTCCCGCATCTTCATCCACGCCGCCCACAGAAAACTTTTTGGTATGTACTTTTTTAATTTTTCTTAGTTTTTGTTTTATTTTATATTGTACATTTTATAAAGTTAAAGGGTATTGTTTTTTTTTCATGTTCACTCAAGATCCCTTCGTCGCTTCTGCAGTTACGGGAATCTTTGAAAAGGATTACCAAGATCCTATTGCCCGGTGGAGGGATGTAAAGGAACCCCATCTCCGACGCTGGTTCTCTACTTTTGCGGTTAGTTTTAATGTAATTCTTATTTATTTTTTAAAAATATTTTTTAATTGCCGATAACTAACATTTTATTTTTGTCATTTGATTTTTTTTTTTTTAAGCGCAAGTATCACTGGGAGTCTGGTTTTACCGAGAGGGTTTGGGAGGAGTTCTGCGCCAAAGTCCATGATTGGTTACCCGATATGGTACATCGGTGGAAGAACATGTGGTTGGCTAAGGGAGATGCTGCCAAGCCACTTCACTGGGATTTGAATGTGTGGGAGGGCTTGGTTGCTTTTTGGTTGGATCCTGATCACCAGAGAAGGAGTGCCAACAGTAAGTCCGCTCGAGAGAAGAGCAAAAATTCCACACATCGATCCGGCCGAATGCTTGTAAGTACTGTTATAATTATTTTTTAACAGTATTTTTGTTTTATTTATTTTTTTATATTTATAGGCCGAGGAACAAGGGGAAACAGAGACGGATCTGCTGGCAGTTCTCGCTTATGCCAAACGGAATCCGGATGGCACTTTCCTGGATGACGATTCTGAGGAGCTCTACAATGACGTTAACTCAAAACTACAAGAGTTGAGTCAGAATGATGATCCCGAGACCGCCGCTTCTCCTTCTTCTGTGGCCGTGAAGAACAAGATTTTTCTTCAGGTAAATTAATATAATATTTTCAGTTTAAATTGTTTTTATTCTTATATATATTGGTTTTTTAATTTCAATGTTTTTTTTTGCTTTTTCAGTCCGCTCCCCGAAGAAAGGGGAAGGTTAGGGGGATTGGTTCTCTTCAATCCCAAATCGATTTTGGGAGCGGTTCTGTTTGCAGTTCCGCTTCGACTCCGTTCCCGGATCCCGAGGTTGCGGTGTTGAAGGAGAAGTTGACAGCAACCGAGACGAAGGTTGCAGCGTTCGAAGAGACCTTCAACTACTTGGGCGACTCGGATCCGAAGCTCAAGGAGATTATGAGCCGCTTGCGTCAGCAAGCTGAGGTCGGACCCAGCGGAACGGGCGGATCAGATCATGACGGATCACGATTACCATTTAGTTTTTGTTTTATTGTTTTTTAATGTTAATTATGAATATTTTTATTTGATATTTGAATTAAGATTTTATTTAATTTAATATTTGTTTAATAATTTGATTTTCGTTTTGATAATTTTATTTATTTATTAATATTTTAAAAATTTAAAAGCCAATTCAATAATTGGAAAATTAAAAATTTAAGAAAAAAAAAATTGTGCGACGGAAAACAGTGTCGCAATTCACCGCAAACTTGCGATTGATATTATTCCGTCGCTAATAATTTGCGATTGAATTTACTCCGTCGCAAATTTGCGATGGAATGCACTCTGTCGCAAATTTGCGATGGATAATATTCCGTCGCAAGTTTGCGATGAACACTTTGCCGCCGCAAACTTGCGATGATTATTATCCGTCACAATACAGTCGCAATTTTGCGACGGAATTGTTCCACCGCAAACTTGCGACTATATGCGTCACTCGCAATAGAATCGCAAGGTTGTAATGTTAAACTTTCGTCGCAAAATTGCGTTGGAATCTTGTCCCTCGCAATAGAGTCGCAAATTTACGACAGATGTATTTTCATCGCAAGTTTGCGACGGTATTGTTTCCAACGCAAACTTGCGACTCTTTTGCGACAGAGTCGATCGCATGGCAATTTTGTGACAGCTTTGCGACGGAAACGTCATTGCGACGAAAGATTTGCGACGGAACCTGTTCCTTCGCAATTCCGTCGCAAATGCCGTTTTGCGACAGAATTGTGACTACATTTTCCATCGCAGTAACGGTATATTTCTTATAGTGATAAAGAGAGACCCATTGTTTGGTAACATCATAGCCATCCATGAAAACCGACTGCATTTTTCAGCAAAAATGGTGCACAGTTTCTTGACCAAACAGCTTGTTACAGCAAAAAAACATGAGCTCTGGTTTGTGTTTGCAAGGAGGCCATTGCGATTCTCTTTGCAGGAATTTCATGCTGTTACGGGTCTGAAATGCATAGATGATGGCAACTTCGACCTTAATAATTGGGTCGACGATGGTGGTTTCTGGAGTCAGCTGTTTAAGAGTCGTCGTACAATTAGCCTCCAGACAATAAGGAAAAAGCATATCAAGGAAGCCAATAGGTGGACACGTTTGGACAGGCAGCGTTTGGTGTATTTTTGTATTGTTGGTTTGTTGATGGCAGTAGATGAGAAGACTTGGGTTTCTCATGACTACATCAAACTCATTATGGACTTTGATAAGCTACGAGCTTATCCATGGGGTCTACGCTACTTTGATCATTTAGTGGAAGGCGTCACCAAAGCAAGAATTGATTTGACTAAACCTACAAGCTATGTCTTGAAAGGATTTGCATATGCTCT
>OVBJ01002238.1:0-19464 GCA_900406535.1 Noccaea bulbosa
GTAATATGAAACTCATAAAGAGTCATTAAGGATAAAACAGTCTTTTTTCTCCATTTCTTCTCCACAAAGTGATGAAAGTGTCTCTCAACTCAAAAAGTGCATAATTCTGTAATTCATAAGTGTAAAAGTGCCTTTCAATGTAAATTTCTCGTAATTCTGTACTGAATATCGCACACATTGATATTCATTAATTTATATAAAAATATCGTATATTAATTAAAAAAACACCAGAAACAAAACAAGTTGACCATTAGAATTATTAGTACTTTCTAAAACCTGTTTTTTTCCCTTCACTAAACGTTTTCACATGCAATGCAGTTGAAACCGGTTACAAAGAGCATAATATTTTAGTTGGCTTTAAACCTATTCTACAGATATGAGTTTGCCGTGATATATAATAACTAAAGTAACGTCTTTATATAATAAGATATGAAAAATTAAACTAATGTGTGTTAACTAGTTTATGCATGAAATAGTTGCTAAATTCGATAAAATTCAATTTGTTTTGTGATGTCGGTTTTATTTTATTATTTGCTTGTCTAAAGTATTGTGAAAACACCGTTTAAAAAGTTATCCGCGGTACCAATAATGTTGTGACATACCAAAAACGGTAAACGAGACAAATGCGACATTTAGATATTGAACCTTAAAGCTGTGGTTCTGATCAATTTGGTCACAGCCCCACTTGACAGATCTTCCAATTTTAAAACAGGCAACCCAATTTTATTTGTTGCCTTACGAACTCAAAAAAACAGGCCCCAATTAGCTGCAACTAAGTAAGTAAGTACGAGATGTAATATTGTGAATCTTATACAAATTAACCTCATAGTGTAGTGGTAGTTACTAGAAGATACTAGCAGTATGTATGTATACGTTTCACTATAAATTAGTGACATATTTTATACATAACAAAATAAACACAATCAAATTCTGTAAAATAAATAGTATACATATAATATTGATTATGGGTTTCTTTCACTCTATAAATAATTAAATATAGCTTATAAATAAATGATGTTTGGCAAATTGTTTGAATTTCAAACATATATATATATTTGGCTTTGTGAGAGCACATGTCTCGCTCTCTAATATTGTAACACCACCCTCTCTACACACATACTATAACACCTCTCTCTCTCCCTCTCCCTCTCCTCTCATTATTACTAGTCGTCTTTGGAAATTAAGTTGTGAGTCTGAAAAAGCGAAGTTTGACCGATGTTAGCTCTCTCTCCGGCGGGAAACGCGACGAGAGATGATGGCTGCGATGGAGAGTCGGAGTTCTTTGCGACGTCGTGTGGATTCACCATCGACGGGGAGGAGGACTTCCCGGAGTTCGCTGACCACGGCGATCTCCTCGACATCATCGACTTCGACGATCTATTCGGCGTCGCCGGGGACGTTCTTCCTGACTTGGAGATCGACCCTGAGATCTTAGCAGGAGAATTCTCTGACCACATGAACGCTTCGTCGACGATAACTACCACGTCGTCGTCAGAGAAGACTGATAGTCAAGGAGAGGCTAATAAGGGTATTTCGGGAAAAAGTGAAGAAGTCGTCAGCAAAAGAGACGAAGACGAGATTGCTGTGGCGGAGACGGTGAACTATGACGCTAACAGTGACCGGAAAAGGAGGTACTCCTCATCTGGCTCTTCCAAGAACAATCGGATAAGTAACAACGAAGGGAAGCGAAAGGTGAAGGTAATTTATTAATCATGTATGAATATAAGCCCTAGCTAGACTCGATCAAATGGACCAGTCTAAATGGTTTGGTATTTTTAAACAGTAGATTATTCGTTTAGATTTATATTACAGTCATTTTTTCGGAAAACTGTGCTAAGACATCACGTGCACATCTCTATGAGCTTAAACTCTTTATTTCTAGTGGAAGATTCACAGAGATTCCGATTAGTAAATTAAAATTTTGTTCAAAAGTAAAGTAGCTGGCTTTTAGTTGTGGATTATTAAAATAAATCCATAGAATAGTATAGTACTATACATTAGCGTTTTTATAAATAATAGTATATAAAAAGATGGTCATATTATGATTGTTGGGATGTGTTTGAAGGTGGATTGGACACCAGAGCTGCACAGGAGATTCGTGGAGGCAGTGGAACAGTTGGGAGTGGAGAAAGCTGTTCCTTCTCGAATTCTGGAGCTTATGGGAGTCCACTGTCTCACTCGTCACAACGTCGCTAGTCACCTCCAAGTATTGCTTTCAGTTTTCAGTTTCATTTATTAATTTTTAATACATTTTCGCAAACAGATTCTATAACCAAGAAACCAACATTATTGGTGTGTACCAGAAATATAGGTCTCACCGGAAACACTTACTAGCTCGTGAGGCCGAAGCGGCTAATTGGACACGCAAACGCCACATCTACGGGTTAGACAACTCCGGAGCTAATATTAATGGCCGGAACAAAAATAGTTGGCTCGCACCAGCACCTACTATCGGTTTCCCGCCGCAGCCGCCCCTAGCTGTAACACCACAACCTGTCCACCACCATTTTAGACCGTTGCACGTGTGGGGACATCCCACGGTTGACCAGTCCGTAATGCCGCACGTGTGGCCCAAACATTTACCTCCACCGTCTACTGCCATGGCTACTCCACCGTTTTGGCTATCGGATTCTCCCTACTGGCCTAGAGTGAGTTCTCATATTCATATGCTTTCTGTTATTTCAATCTCAACTTCTTTTTTTTTCTTAGACCGGAGAACAGAACAGGTTAATTTCTCATGTGATTAAAGTAAATTAAAACCATTTTTTTTTTTTTTTTCAAACTAACTTTTTTCGCTGGTCACATGTAGATTCATAATGGGACGACTCCGTATTTGCCGACCGTAGCAACGGTAATTAATTAATGAACCTACATATCTAAGATTGTCTTCGTTTTGCTCCTATATTTATATGTTTTATAACGTATATTTTGCTGCTGTTAATTATATAGAGGTTTAGAGCGCCGCCGTCTTCCGGAATCCCGCAGGCTCTTCCGCCACATCACACGGTGTACAAACTAAATCACGGCTTCAATGGGGTTCGTCCTCCGGTGGACTTACATCCGGTAAGAATCTAATATATTATTGGACTGATTGCTTTTGTATATTAATCATGCTTATGTATATACATACATATATATATATATATAGTCAAAAGAGAGCGTAGATGCAGCCATAGGAGATGTATTGACGAGGCCATGGCTACCACTTCCGCTGGGATTGAAGCCACCGGCTGTTGACGGCGTTATGACGGAGCTTCACCGTCACGGTGTCTCCGAGGTTCCTCCAACGACGCCTTGTGCATGAAACGGACAAGCGCCGGAGGCAAACGGAACCAAAAACAATTCGACGACATGTCTTTCAATTTTTGTACCTTTTTTTTTGTTTTCCCAAGGGTTGATTTTTTTGTTGTTGGCCCTTGTTGACTGTTGAGAGCTTAGGATCTCGTTTCTTGATCGTCACATATGTAACTAATAAGGAGACCTTTTCATATATAGGGTGCCCTGTACGCTCTCTTTAACGCAAATAAATGACATATATCCGCTGTCTATACTTGACTTGCTGTGTACATATAGTCTTTAAGTAGAACAATCCAAATGAGACACATAACGAGGGAACTAACACCAAAACACTAAATAATTTACACATCTCCTGGCCGTCCTCAGTTATAAAGTGAATTATCTGACTGTGATATACACTATATAGGAGTATATAACTTTTTTAAAAAATAGTATGATCCGAGTTGGGCGAAGGCATGAATCATGTATTTTTGTGATTTACCAATCGAAAACACTTCATTTTGGGGTAGATGTTGAGTCTAGAGAACAATATGAAATAAAATAAGAATGAGGTGGAGAGAGAGAGAGAGAGAGAGAGAGGACCACGAGATAAGAGGAGAAGGGAGTGCATGGAAGCAACGTAAAATCCAACGTAACGACCTCTTGTTTCTCCAATTGTGACCACTCTCTCTCGTCTCCTTCACATTTGAATGGTCCCCTCTCTCTTCCTACATTATTCATATACATGCGGATACTATTACTAGCATCTCATTTTACACTCACACATGCATGTACATGTATATCTTTACATGTAATGTACTTATTATATCAGAGTAGTACTTTGAAATATTATTCGAACCAGCAAGTGTTATAAAATACGACCATACACACTATATACGTGAAGTCGTGAACCATTTTTGTTTGTTTTCTAAAAATTATGAATAACAAAAACAAAGTATTTTTTTTCACATATGAATTTTAGACATTCGAGGGCCCATGTTAGAAAGGAGTCAATAAATGAACCCAATAATTGTTATGGGCTGAGTTTACAAAGAAAAATAAGTTTAATGGGCTAAAGTCTGAACCGAACCAACCTTAGAAATCTTGATCGAGGGGTTATCTCCTCCGATTCCGATTTATCTCTACGGAGTTAGAGAATTGTGTAATTGCAATTACAAAGTAGGAGTTTTCCTTGTCGATATCACCACAAGCACCAGCTGCTCTGCTCTCGATTCGGCTGAGTTTTCAAATTTGAGATTGCAACTAGAGATGGCTCCAACTCCGGATCCCAACAGTGTCGGAGGCGCTGCGAAGCAAGATGAAGCTTCCCTCAAGGTCCCTTCTAAGGATCCCAAGAAGAAGGACGACAAAAAGGAAGAGGACCTGGTCAGTTTTTTTTTCCTTTTCTTTTGTATCTGGAAACATCAAAAGTAGATTTAATTTCAAATCTCTAGGATCTGCTGCAGTCACTTATCGATCGAATCGAATCGAAGTAGGATATTATAGAATTAGGGCTTTGCTGGCAAGCTATACATTTGTCGAGGAAGCTTCGGCAAAGTGAGTGTCATGTCTATCATTCCACTAGAAAGTTGTTTAAAAAATAAAAATCATGTTAACTTATAAATGGGAGGAGAGTTGCTAGTTTAGGCTACTTCCGTTGCTCTCGGACAAGTAGGATACTTTTTTTTTGCACTCTGGTCATATCCAGTTTTTGTGGCTAAGTATATGGTCACCAAATGACTCAACTTACACTGGGTGTGATTGTAGTCTGAAGAGGACTTGGAACTGAAGCAGAACCTTGAGCTCTATGTCGAGAGGGTTCAGGATCCCAATCCGGAGTTGCAAAGGGCTGCACTTGAAAGCATGAGGTAATTCTTCAGCCGAAATTTTACTTCATCAGTTGTGGGTTTTCAGATTATTGCCATTGAAGCTTTCATTATTTAGATAACTTTTTTCCCTTGTTTTCGTGCTCTTATTGTACATGATTGTGTTATTAGTGATTCCCTTGTTTTATTCTAACCTCGATGGAGTTTTTGTTTGTTCCGTAGGCAGGAAATCCGAGCTTCAACAAGTTCCATGACTTCAGTTCCCAAACCACTAAAGTTTCTCCGTCCCCATTATGGAACTCTTAAAGCATTTCATGAAACAATGGCTGATTCTGAGCTCAAGGTACGGCATAAGTCATACCTCATTTTAACCTTCTTTGTTCATATTCCTTGGTATGGCTTAAAGATCACATTTCCTGTGTTTGCAGAAGTACTTGTCCGATATCCTCTCTGTCTTGGCCCTTACCATGTCTGCGGAGGGTGAAAGGGTATGCTTCTCGCTACCAAAATGGACTTAATAAAACATGTTTTCCTACCTATTTGTTCCATCTTTAATTGCCTCTGGATTCCTTTTAATTTCTGCTTATCCCCTCATTGTTCTGGCTTAACTCATCTGTTGTGTGGATCTTCCTAGAATTCTGTTGAGACTGATTTGTATTTTTGATGCATATTTAAATTGCTATTCACTTTGTTTCACAATATTATTCCAGGAAAGCTTAGGTTATAGGTTGATTGGAACAGAAGGTGACATTGGATCATGGGGTCACGAATATGTCAGGAATTTAGCTGGAGAGATTGCGCAAGAGTATTCAAAGCGTCAGGTTAGAAATTAATTTTCCATTTTGTCTTTGGCTACTCAGTTTCTCGTCCCCGGACTTTTGCACCACGTTTATCCTTATGATGGTTGGTGTTTTAAGGAAAGACTATACGGTTTCTTGTCCAGTGAAATAGTTTACTGATATACCTGTTCGTTTTGTTATCTCAGAGTGAGGAGGCCCCTATTGATGATTTAATGGAGCTTGTGCAGCAAATTGTTGCTTTTCACATGAAGGTGAATTCCTACCTATGTCTATTTTTCTTGTTTTTTGGTCCCTTGCGGTGCATATGTAGGAAGGCATTTTATAATCAATAGGCTTAACTCTTGAGACTACAGTAGCAGCTTTGGTATTTCTTTATGTCTTATAATTTCATTTTATTCCGTGCAGCATAATGCAGAAACCGAAGCTGTTGACCTTTTGATGGATGTTGAGGATCTTGATCTCTTACTTGAGCATGTAGACAAAACAAATTTCAAGAGGACATGCAACTATCTCACAAGTGCAGCAAAGTACTTTCAACATAGTCAATCCTATTCATTTTATTTTTCTTCACTCTTATTTGTGGTTTGAGACCAGTCATTTTGTTATTTTTTTATTATATTGCTCGCAAAAGTCTCTCTAGTGTTTTATATATTTGAATTTTCAGGTACCTTCCCGGACCAGATGACATGTTGGTTCTAGATATTTCCTACATGATTTACATGAAATTTGAAGAATATCCAAACGCTCTGCAGATTGCATTGTTTCTTGATAACACGCAGGTAGGATTCTTATCTTCCTATAAAACATAGTATCATTTTGTTCATTCTGCTGTCTTGAAGCAGCTGGAAAAAGCAGTCCTCTTTGTGAAGTATTTCGTATATTGGTGTGGACCTTTTCAATGTTTATTGTGCTCAATGATATATTTTTATGCGTTGCAGTATATTAAACAAGTATTTACCTCTTGCACGGATCTGCTAAGAAAGAAACAGTTCTGCTACATGATTGCTCGTCATGTAAGTCCTTATCCACATTTTGATATTTCCATCTCATTCCTTTTGTTTTTGTAAGTATGTTTTGGTTTTGGATCTGTACTTGTGTTTAAAGTTGATTGTGCTTTTATTAGATTATATATCTTTTGGGCTGTAACACAGCAGTAATAAATAAAAATGAGAACACTGTTTGTAGTTGATATCGAGCATGATCTTGAGGGAATTGGAATATGTTACTTTATTAGCCATGGATGTTGGGCCTGTTACTAGTTGTTTCTCTTGTTTTAGAACAACTTTTATAGTTTGTCTGGGAAGACCTCATTCTTTAGCGACATTGGCGTCCTCCTATTCTCTTCTAACGCCGATCAACTGCTGCATCACTGCTTAAAATTGCCATTGTTATAGAGACACAATGCCCGATGACATACTTTCTTATACTTACTTTCCCCTCGCATGCCGTCCTGCAGGGTATAACGTTTGACCTTGACGATGAGATGGTTGCAGATGACGATGACCGAGAAGCCCTACAGGATATTGTTAACAACACTAAGTTAAGTGAAGGATATTTGACACTTGCAAGGGATATTGAGGTCATGGAGGCCAAAACGCCTGAAGACATTTACAAAGTAATCAGTTTTAATGGATGATACGCCTGCTATTTGTTTATTTAGTTACAAATTATGTTTTCCTCAGTCTTTGACCTGCCCGTTTGAATTTTTTAGGCTCACTTGCTCGATGGCAGGGCGAGCTCTGGTGCAAGTGCGGATTCTGCTAGACAGAATTTGGCTGCTACCTTTGTCAATGCATTTGTAAATGCTGGTTTTGGTCAGGTATGATTGCATATTGCCATAAAATGGATCTAGTTGCAGAGCTGTCCTCTTAATATATTTGCTTATCGCAGGACAAACTTATGACAGTACCTTCAGACTCAACCACCGGATCTTCTGGAAATTGGCTCTTCAAAAATAAAGAGCATGGCAAGACTAGTGCAGCTGCTAGTCTGGTATGCCGTTTCTTACTTGATGAATTGCTTTGCTGTAGTCAAAACATGGAAGTAGAAATTGTAACTAGAACTTGTTGTTTCCCTATCATAGGGTATGATTCAACTGTGGGAAGTGGAGTCTGGACTTAGCCATCTCGACAAATATTTCCACAGTACTGATAATCCTATCCTTGCTGGAGCACTGCTGGGAGTTGGGATTGTAACTTGTGGCATTAAGAACGATTGTGATCCTGTAAGTTGGTCTCGTGTTTGATTTTGTGGGAACCACTGGTGCTAATATTGGCAGCCATTCTTTCATCTCACTCAGATTTCTTTCTCAGGCATTGGCACTTCTTGGAGATTATGTAGACAAAGAAGATTCATCTGTCAGAATTGGTGCTATCATGGGTCTTGGAATTGCGTATGCAGGTTCCCAAAATGACCAGGTCAAGACATGTTATTTTTATTCATATATTACTAGTTGAATGTTTCCTGGTTCTCACAAAACATTAACACGCACACTGTTTCGACAGATAAGAGCCAAATTGTCGCCAATACTGAATGATGCAAAAGCGCCGCTCGATGTGATAGCATTTGCTTCACTTTCGTTGGGAATGATCTATGTTGGTTCCTGTAATGAAGAAGTAGCACAGTCTATAATATTTGCTTTGATGGATCGAAGTGAGGCAGAATTGGGAGAGGCGCTCACTCGTTTCTTGCCACTTGGTCTTGGACTTCTATACCTGGGCAAACAGGTTTGAAATGTGTTGTACTAAATCTCGTTCTTTGTAAGTAAATCATCATTTGCGTTGCTCACCTTGTTCCAATATATTCCAGGAAAGTGTAGAGGCTACAGCTGAAGTTTCAAAGACGTTCAATGAGAAGATTAGAAAGTACTGTGATATGACGCTTCTTTCCTGTGCTTATGCTGGAACTGGGAATGTCCTTAAGGTAATCTAATCGTTTGAGCTGGTGGTTGGATGACATAATTAAATTCATTGCTTTCTACTAGTTAAGTTGTTGATTCCACTTTACATGTTCAGGTCCAAGACCTTCTTGCTCAGTGTGGAGAGCATCTTGAGAAAGGTGACATCCACCAGGGTCCAGCTGTGCTCGGATTAGCGATGGTTGCTATGTCTGAAGAACTGGGAATTGATATGGAGATCCGTTCTTTGGAGCGGATGCTACAATACGGAGAACAAAACATTCGGCGCGCTGTACCGTTGGCCCTTGGTCTCCTATGTATTTCAAATCCAAAGGTGAATACTTTCTGTAAATCTAGTTTCGCATCTTCTGCTCACGGAATATTGCTGGTGGGCTGTATGCCTGGTTTTAAATATGTTCCCACAATTTTCAGGTGACTGTGATGGACACCTTGAGTCGGCTTAGCCATGACACAGATTCGGAAGTTGCTATGGTTAGTAATAATCATTTCGCGTTGCAGCATGTCCAGTAGCTATATAAGTAAATAATAATTGAGAGCTTTCTTCTGACTCCAACAGGCAGCGATTATATCATTGGGACTGATAGGCGCTGGAACTAATAACGCAAGGATAGCCGGGATGCTTCGTAACTTATCCAGCTATTACTACAAGGACCCCAGTCTTCTCTTCTGTGTAATGTGTTCCTCAAACAGTTTGTTTTTGTTTGTCCAAACTCTTGTTCTTGTTAAAGTTATTGTACTCACCTGGTAATCAATTATGCAGGTGCGAATTGCACAAGGGCTGATGCACATGGGTAAGGGTCTCTTAACACTGAGCCCCTTCCACTCTGAACGGTTCCTGTTATCGCCGTAAGTGGGTCATTCTTTTTGTTACCCCTATAACCAAAGATTTTTGATTTGCTCAAAGTTTTGGGATGTGAAACCTTGACTCTGCTCACGCGAACCTTATTGATGCAGAACCGCACTTGCTGGTATAGTGACACTCTTGCATGCATGCCTTGACATGAAACCAATCATACTCGGGAAGTACCATTATGTGCTCTACTTCCTCGTTTTGGCGATGCAAGTGAGTTTCATTTGAGTCAGGTGTTTTTTATCTTTGCTATGATTGATTCTGATCCAAATAAAATTGTAGCCGAGGATGTTGTTGACAGTGGACAAAGACCTAAAGCCACTGTCAGTGCCAGTGAGGGTAGGACAGGCAGTGGACGTGGTTGGACAAGCGGGTCGGCCCAAGACCATAACAGGATTCCAGACACACTCGACACCTGTTCTCCTAGCGGCTGGTGAGAGAGCCGAGCTAGCCACCGACAAGTATGTCCTTCTTCCTTGTACCCTTTCTGTTTCATATGAAAAGCTTTGGTGTGTCTGATGATTATATTTGTAAAAATGGGAAACAGATACATTCCTCTGTCGCCGATACTAGAAGGGTTCATCATTTTGAAGGAGAATCCAGACTATAGAGAGGAGTGAAGAGAAATCAATTTGGTTATTGAATAAATTGGAAAGTTCAGTATGAACTTGTGCCCCTAAGAGCTGAGAGATATCGGCATTCTCACTTGTCACTAGTTTTTCTATGTGTTTATATTACTTCGCCCATCTTCTCATGGTTTTATAAAAACTTGTTATCTCTGTTTCAGCTTACTTAGATTGTCTTGGGATCTTTGTATAACACCTTTGGGTTTTTAAGTCTGTTCTTTTTTAATCGCAAGTCGACTCGATTCAACTCGGCTCGGTGGCCTTGGGAAAAAAGAGACTGCGAATTACGAAACTAAGCGAAAATCGAATCTTAATCAAAGTTTAAATTCTTTTGAAAATTCTCATAGATATAATACACGTATAGAAGATCTTGGTTTTGCATTTGAAATCGACAAAAGAAATGATTGGTAAATAAAAAGATGTCAAAAATATTAAAATGGGCTAAGAAATGAAATTGGGCCAGAGACTTGCAAGCGCACGTTTGTTACCAAAGCTTTCTTCCAAACAGGCCTTAACGGCTTATAGGGTTTATCATTTTCCCGTAATCGTAATCGTAAATCGGAATCGGAATCTATCTTTCATCTTCACCTCCACGAATCTCTTCTTCTCGCAGCCGTAGGTTTCGCCGTTCTCCTTCAGCTTCTCTCCCCGATGGCCGCCTCTGCCGTCATCTCCGGTGCCAGATCGATGCTTCGAGCTGCTTCCTCTCGGAGCGCCGCTGCTTCCACTGGCCGCTTCGCCTCTCAAGCGAAATCCGTTCCGCCGATGTTTAGAGCCACCGCTAGAAGAAGCCCACTTCTTTCTCCTCTCCGGTTAGTCTGATGAGCCTCTCTGTTACACCCCATTGGCTCATTTGATCTCTTTTCTTGCTAATTAGAACCTTGAAATACAATTTGATTGAATATCGAAAAGAATGAACTTCTCTGCGCCCTGATTTGCTATTTGTGAAATACATCTTTGAGTTGATCATTTGGAAGTAAGATGATGAAATTTTGCATAAGAAAAACTTTGCGTGATCCATGAGTGTAGTGTTACTGAATACTCTCGTATCTTTTTATTTTGATCTGATGACAGAAATCCAGTGGAATTGAGCTTCTGTGTGGAGTCAATGTTACCATACCACACTGCCACAGCTTCAGCGCTAATGACTTCAATGCTTTCTATCTCTGGACATAGCTATGGCTGGCTCTCTGATGGTACTTTCGCACCCTCTTTTTAATTTTATTCTGCAATGCTTAAAAAATACTACTAAAATAAATTGAGTGGAGATATGCTGTTTTGTTCTATGGATGATCTGTTTTGAGAATTGTTTCATTATTGGCTGTCTAGATTTTTCCTTTTCTTTTCATCTCGTGGTGTTAGTTAGTCTTTGTGTGATTTAGATCGTTTAATTGGTTAGATTTGCAGTTTAAGAAGGGTCAGTCTGTTGAGTGTGTTGCGATATGCGAAAAACTGGATCAATTGTTGTTGTCTTTCTGCGTAACTTTTGTAACAGAAGAATAGATGAAGACAATGAAGCCAAAGATGTGGGTTTCCTGCAAATAACACTTCTCTTGAACTTCTTAGAAACAAATAGGCTTTAGATACACTACACCTATCTGTGGTTGATGCTACATTCACACTGTGTTTCAAAACTATTCTTAAAAAAAAATAAAAAACCATGTACCTGACAATTCTTTATGGAAAGTGTCTTCTTAACCTGTTGGTTTATTTCATTTGAGTTGAGTTTTATAGAGAATTTAATGAAAGAATCATTACTGATTGGTCTTATACTCCCAGCTTGCAATGATGATGTGTGATGAGTTATCCAGAAGATCACTGAAGCTACAGTTTATGTACAAAACTCTACCTTTTTAAACCCTTCATTCGCCCATAAACTTAGGAACGAAAACCCTATTTGCCCTATCTTTTTGCTGAGTTTCTTGGAAACATTGTGTTTGTTTTTAGCCTGTATTAAGAGACCTTTTGTATTTGATCAGACGTAACTGATGTTTGGTATCATTTATCAGCTTGCAAAGAGGACTTTTGATGATGTCTGCAATTACCCCAATGCGAATCCGAGAGAGACGGTTTAGGAGAGTTTAGGCAAAGAATAATTGTTGTATTGCTCAAAACACAAATGATCTTTGTCTTGAATTTCAATATAAAAGGCAGATATTTTCTATCTTTTTAATCAGCTCTATGATTTCTATCTCTGTCACACCAACGCATGATAAACTTAAAAATTAGAACTGCGTCTTTGTTAAAGGATCTCGTTGTCTTCAATTTTTCATATAAAAAGCAACACAAATGAAGTTTCCACATAAAAGACAACTCTCTGTTAGATCAAGACAAACTCTGAAATGCACCTTTGTTCAAATGATCTCTTCATCTTGAATTTTCCGTATCTTCTAAACCAACTCTCTATGGTCGTCTCTGGATACACCAGCACAAACTCAAATGCATCTTTGTTCAAGGGTCTCCTTGTCTTAATTTTTCATATAAAGGTACAGATATTCTCCTTATCTCTATGACATCAACTCGAGATTTGAAATTGCATCTCCGTTAATGGAGTTTGGACACAGAATACAAAAACTAGAGTTTCTTTGATCCTTCAGTTACTGCAACCACCATCAATAACGCTTGCTCTTCTTGTGGCTGTGTCTGTTCTTCTTGTGGAAGTGTTTCTTCTTCTTCTTCTTGCTTTTCACTCTCAGTAGGCTCGACTTGATCAGGATTTAGCTGTAGATTCTGTCTTCTATACCGAAATATCACTAGGATGATAAAAACTGCAAAACAGGAAAGTTTTATAGGTTATAGGTTGGTATCAAGCAAAAGAATACTCTGTGAAGCATTGATTGGGTTGAGAGTTACCTGCAAAAAGTCGGGTTCTAATGCTTGTTAAGTTCCAAAACGCTGTCACCGCAGAGCCTGCCAATATCTTCTTGTGTGAGCACATTCCCCATGCTTCTCCTATTCTCGTTTTCATTCTTTCAACTGCACAAATCGAGTCAAGATTTCAAAACATCGGACATGTTAAAACAAGAAACGCACACTGACTTGAATAGTTAAGAGTTAGCAGTATCCTAAGATTGTCCGTAATCCAAAGTGAATGGGTGCAATTAGGTTTGTTCACCTTTTTGGCTAATCTGATGGGTGTAACAGGAATACAGCTTTGGGATGGTGAAGCTGAGGAAGAAACCTGTTTCAGTAATCAAATTCAGTTCCCATCATCACGCTTAGCAATGGTTTCAGATTGTGTTGCAAATGTCATACCAAATGCGGATAGCCTCCACAGCGTTATGAGATGGCCATACTCAGCTCCGATTAGCAGAAATGGTGTCACCTGGCAGGGAAGAGAAACAGCAGATGAAACCGATTTGCTAAACAGAGAAAAAGAGAGATAAAGTGTTAGTCGCTTCTTACTTTGAGTGTCATTGATGGCTCTCCTGAAAAAAGCTCACTAGTCTTTGAAATGGCAAAGTTGGTAGCGGGAAGGAATCGTGTGGCTAAGCGCAAGACATCATCTTCACTCACATGGAACTCTCTCTTTGTGTCTTGGTTTTTCCTTAAAGATAACACATTGATGGATCAGTCGAACTGTTTGCTTGCTTAAAGACAAGGCCAAACAAGGGACCATAACAAAAGTGTACCTTTGACAAAGAGTGTTTGACAAGAAGGAGCCGCAGAGTAACACAAGCCCGAGATTGGAAACCGCCGAGAAAACGCTTCAAAACATCAAATGAATTCATGAGTTGAGTTTTCCTCTTTTTGTTTTTTTTTTCAGATTGAGAGGGTAATTAGTAGTAATGTACCTAAAGTTGAATCCTTTGGAAAAGCAAGAAGATAGGAAACATAGAGATCCAAAACCGAAGCAGAGGGTGGATTTGGCAACATGTCTCCACATGACTAAATCACTGATAATCTCTCCAATTCGGTTCAAATCGCTTTGACATGCATCTTCACCAGAGCACCAAATCAACACACACACACAAGCCGAATAACGCACAGGAGAAGATAGGAAGAGAATAACGCACATAGAAAGAAAGAAAGAAGAAAGTGAGTGTGTACTTGGAAGATGTGAAGACGAGCAAGGAGAAGTTGACAAAGGAGCCGAATTTTGCTTTTCCTTGTTAGGGCGGCCATTCGTCTTCCTTTTTCTGGGCTTTTTTGCGATTTCGTCGACAACCGCATTAGCATCTTTGTCTTCCACAGCCTCCGACCTCCGCCTCGATCTCCGGGGATTCCTAGGAGAAGCCAAAAGACCCTTTTGACCTCCCTTGGCTTTTCCCCGCTTGCGCACAGGAGCATTCGGATCCGCCGCATCCTCAGAGGCCATTTCGAGTCGATCGGCTAAACGGGTCTTGGATTTGCGGAGTGGGGAAGGAGATAAGAGGAGGACACGAGAAGAAGATGATGATCTGATGGAGACGGGTGTATCGTTGCTCTGTAGAACCAAATCAAGAGAGAGATTTTGCTGAGAACGGTCGAGACGCGAGGCTGATTTAGCGTTCGATCGGTGATACGGAGGCGTAGTAGTCGAGTCCATGTTATATATTTGGGATTTCAGAGCTAAAAAAAAGAAAGAGATGAAACTGAGAATCTGAGAGAATTTATGAGCTTTATAAATTGGCATGGAGACTGTGAGTGGATCAGATAGCCGTTGGAGGAATTATATTTGAATCTTGACGGTAATCTCAATGTGGCTCCCTCCGTCTATTATAGCGGCGTTTGTTTGTTTGCCGTTTGCAAAAGAAGAATAGTACTATTACATAGATGAGATGAAATAATGAAAGGTTTAAACTTTATTACACTGAAGCAAATGGCAACAAATATGCAAGCCTAAGCAAAGCAAAACATTATTCTTTATCTGAAATTGGGAGCTTGGAGTGTCTGTGGGCGAAGTTGTTAAGCCTGGAAAGGCCTTGTACGAGGACCTCAAGATCAACCGCAAAGAAGATGCGTAACCAGTTGTTAAGCCCAACAGCCTGACCTGGTAGGATGATCACTGATTCCTCTCTTGCCAACTTGCAGCAGAATTCCAAATCATCGCTTATATCCTCAAGCACAGATACCTCTAACTTGACCTGCACGGTGCACCAAAACCAATTCATCATATACTGGAGTGTTAGTTAGTCACTGAGCAATATATAAACTGATTACCATGGTGAACATTGAGCCCTCAGGTTTGTAAGGGCAGGTGATGCAAGGTATCTTCTTCACCTCCTCGTAACAAGTCTCTGCACATTCTCTTAGTATTTCGAGTTTCGATGAGAAGAATTCCTCTCTTGTCTTCCCAAGGATTTCAGGAATTGCCCCCTGAACAAATGTTGTTGGATCTGTCGACATGTTGAACACGTTGCCAAGACTCCCAACAAGCTATATTACAAAATGAGTTACTTGTTTGAAAGCAGAAAGATTATAATTTGTTAATTAAGCAAGAAAGAAATTAGTTACGCCAGAATCTTTCATCATGCGGTGAGGGTCAAGGGTCACTATCCAGCCGAATCTCCAGCCAGGAACAAACCATCTCTTTGATATTCCTCCCAACATCATCACTGGCACAGTCTCTGCAAACTCAGCCACGGACACAAACGGCTTCTCCCCAAAGCTCATGTCCTTGTAGATCTCGTCTGCGATCACTAGTACTCCAAGTTTGCTTGCAGTTTCTGCAATCTTCTGCAGGTGTTGACGCGTGAAAACGTTTCCGCACGGGTTGCAAGGGTTGATGAGAAGCATTGCGACGGTTTTTCCATCCGCAAGAGCTTCAACAGCATCGAGGTCGACCTCCCAACCATTCTCTGGAAGGAGGTCATAGCGACGGATCTCTAGCTTGCTGAAAGATGCTCGGGCATCGTAAAACGGGTAAGTTGGCCTCGGCAGCAGAATGTTGGCCCCAGGAACGGCGGCGGCCAGGGTGGAGATCAAAAGCTCAATGGACTGATGACAACCAGCTGTCAGATACACGTCATTTTCACATATCTTGTATGTCAGATCGCGGGAGAGGTACTCTGCAACTGCCCTGTTTAGGAGAATGAGAACGAGAAGCATCATCAATATCCGTTTTTTTTTTAAGTTAACTTAGCTAGCATTACACTGCATCCCTAATTGAATCTCATAAGCCAAAAGATGGTCTCAACATGCAAACCTACTAATTTAACTTAATATAACCAAAAAAAGAAAGTCTGCTCTTCTCTCACTTCCTAGCGAGAAGAAGACCAGAAGAAGAAGAGTAGTGGTTAAACTGTGCAGAACGGAGGGCGTCTGCGACGGCTTCCACAGCGGCCGGATCTGTTTGGAAGGAGGAGAAGGGAGAGGGGTCGCCGTGTCCGAGAGAGATGACGGATCTGCCGTCATTTCCGTCGAGATTCTCAGTAAGGAGGTTCTGAAAATGACGCACGTTCAGCGATACCTCGACGGCTTCATTGTCCTCAAAGTTCCATCGCTTCGCTCCGATTTCTCCCATTTTTGGTTTCTGAGGATTGAAAACTTCGTCACTGTGGCATACAACACAATACAGAGAGAGAGAGAGAGAGAGATATGATGGCTTTGAACTACTCTAAAACACTAGAGATATTTTCAACTCACGCTCATGTCTCACACGTGTCTTAAACGGGCAGACAAGTTTGATAATGTGGATGTCCTTGGTAGTAGTATTGTTTGAATTCTTATGGGCGATGTAACATGTCTGGATAAGAGATTACCAGGCAGCATGTTATGTTTGTGAATGAGTGGATGACAATAAACCTGTTTTCAAACTTATCAGTGGTGGTGATGAGATGTACAACTTCCTAGTTTTTTTTTTAATTGTTCATAATCGAGATTAATTACTGAAGACACAAATTCAAAATGGATCAGTTTGTTTGTGTTCCGAGGAGTAAGTAATTAAGGCTGCAAATCAGTTAGCTAAGTAGATTATATTAATCCCTTGTCGTATTGTATCTTCCCAAGTTTCCTCGTACACATCTTCCATAAGGATCACTCTGTTTCTCACTAATGAAAATCAAAATCCAAAAAAAAGAAATGATTATTTTTGAACCATCTGTTTATTAATATGATTAACTTGAATTGAAAATCACATTACTATTAATCAAAGAGACAAATCCAACTAACACATTGCTTACGTACAAAAAACTTTAAGACATTATTACAATTAAACTAAACATTATTAAAATATATAATATTGGTTTTTCTATAATAAAAACATAACATGTTTAAATAATATCCTGACGTCACCTCTATATAGAATAGCCGATCCATCTTGTTGTAGACTTGATCATTCTCTTGATCTACATTTTGGCTCGGAGATGTTTGGCCTTCACTTCATGTTTGACCATCTCATCTTCCCTAAGAAATGCATTCCATAACATAACTTTTGAAGCGAACTGATCTCGATATCTAACGTGATGGTGATTTATCATCTTCTCCGCTTCTTTCACTTATTACACTCAAACCACAGTACACTCTAGGGTCCATGTTCTGGTAGCTCTACTGATTAGTAGTTAGTAGTTAGTAGTTCGTAGCTCTACTGATTAGTAGTTCGTAGTCCCTTGTCACTATTAATATACTTCAAAACTTGGCCACACACAAACATTCTTGTTATCCACCGTGTAATATCCAATCACCCTCCCTTGCTTATATGGTTAACATATCCTTAGCTGCTACTAACTCTCGAACCCTTACAGACATCCCTCTGTTTCACTGTTCTAGTGGCGTCTTATTCACTTCTAGTAGCTGACAATGTGATCTCTGTCACTCCCTTAGTTATCCATATGCGGAAATGTCTCAGCAACTAGCCACACCACCTTGGTCAACACACCTAAGCTCCTTCCCAACTAACTTAAGGATCTCATGGTACCATTTTCTCTGCTACTCTTAATTTGTGATAAATACTTTTACTATTATGTTTTGTTCTAATTGTATATGATTATTCATATGCTCGAATAGAATCTCGCGGGGGATAGCATCTGTGGAAGGAGAGAGTGATTGAAAGAAACATCTTGTACAAGCTTTGTGATCACTTGATCATGTCCCTACCGTTATTAACACTGTGTTAAAAATCCAATAAAACTTTATTGATATCAGTTAGATATTTACATTCTCTGTTTTTACATGTTATATAAGTCACAAAGATTAAAAGACAAATTGATAAATTGTATAAAATAAAGGGTGATTTAGTCATGTAGGCACTTTTCAAGTTTATAATAGGCAAAAGAGGCAAATGTGAATCCACCACCATTGAATGGAAATATTTATGTGAAAATGTTTAACAAAGCCAAGGAAATGGCAGCTACGATCAGTCTATCAGTTCAACTAGAGAGTAAAATAGATGAATTTGGATATTTCTTAAAATGAAGTACAACTTGTTTGTTCATAAATTTCCTATGATTAATTTTGTTTTATCTTTCATAGATGCTACATCCTTAATGTATGTTCCCGGTGTTGCTGTTTGACAAATTAGGCATAGTTAGTTTGTATTCATTGGTTTATAAATTGTTAATGTAGATATAATCAAAATACCAAGGGGGGGAAATAAAATCGGAACTGCAGGGATATAAATTAGCATAAAGAGTATTATTCCTTGGGCACATACATGAGACACATGCTCTGGTGGTGTTGTTTGGGAGTCATGTAGTGTTTTTATTATATATGGACACTATTCTTGCCACTAAAGTTTCAAAGCTTGAAGTGAATCCGAATCCGTATCAGTGTCCGTCTTCTTGGCATGACGTGTACAGAAACCCTCGAGTCTCTCAAGTGCATCCTCAAGCATATGAGCTTCAACTCCGATGGTTATCCTCAACCAGTTCTTCAAACCCAGAGCCTCTCCTGCAATACAAGACAAGAAGATGAGGCCATTTTGAGTATCAAAACTCACACTCAAAAGTTTCTTGATATCGTTTTACTGTACCTGGAAGAAAGACGAGGTTCTCCTCTCTGGCCAGCTGCACGCAGAAATCAGTGTCATCCTTGATGTTCTCCAACAATGACGGGTCCAGTTTTGTCTGCAGTAAGAGTGGAAAAAAGAAACCAGTCGATTCTTGGTTAAATATCTCTCTGTCTAACCAAGTAAAGACAATTCGTGGGTATAGAAGCATTACAAATAAGTAAGTGCAAGACTCGGGTTTATTGGGACAGGCGACGCAGGGGATGTCCTTGAGCCTATCACACACCAAATCAACATTATCTT